>CM064507.1:5780194-5805184 GCA_032716605.1 Paralithodes platypus | reverse complement strand
TCAGGTCATCCAAGGTCTGCTGACTAATTGCTGCATCCTTTGCAGCCAGGAGGGGGGTGGTATCGCAAACAGTGCAATGCCATTTAAATCCAGGTTTCTTCTTTGCAAGTACTCTGAGGTCCTCATCATCAACATTTATACAGTTAACATGAAAATAGGTACCATACGAGTAGCAGCCCAGCGATTTGGCCTTGCCCACACCTTCCCACAACTACAACTCTGCTTGCCCGCTGCCATTTCAGTGGAAGTAACCAATAATTAAAAAACAAAAACACCTGTATTTTGTATCTGATTAAAAATAAGAGAAAACCCTAGTTTAAAAAAAACGTGAAAATAACTACCTGGACAGACCCCAGTAGCGCCGTCCCCGTCAGTGCCACCACAATGGAAAAAAATTAAAATGGAAAAGAAAAAAATGGAAAGTGGTGTCTGCAAGGTCACCGCGGGCAGGTGGGGATCGACTTGGCTACCCTTTGGGGTAGCCCAACCGAGAATGCGTGGAGAGACCACGCACAGGATGGCAGATGTGTGTGGTGCAAAAACTTTAACCAATTTTGCACACTGTTTTTAGCTTATAGCAGTGACAATGTAATATCCACGGTACTCAGCAAGACCCTATTGGTTACGATACTGCCACTGCGCAAAGCTGTGGCAGAAACGCGAAATGGCCTTGCCGAGTGCTTCAAATCCGGTGCCTCCTCTTACTGCGCAACCCCCCCCCCCCTCCTACAGCGCGACGGCAAGAGAGCTTCGGAGCTGGCCCAGCTGGGTTGACGGCAAGCTGAAACATCTCACTCCACGTACTGTTTCTTCATTCTAATTTAATTCGGTATATTTGTTTATCCAAACATGATCTTATAATTTACTTGCCTATTATTAGGAAGTAGAGTAATAAGAGCCCACAGTAACGAATATCCAATTGTTGATAATAAATTAATGTCGGACAGTACGTTTGGTTAGATTTTGTCCACGAAACAACAACAAGACTATGCTTGGCGGTGAATGTTATTCCAATGAAATGGAAGTTGTATAGCCTAGCCTATATATTTATTAAGCTAAAAAAGTACGGAAAAGTGGCAAAATTGGGGGGCCCAGTCCCATATAGAATTATCTCCATTTAAAGTGTTATTCCTACAACGCGAAATACCTACAACACGAGGCGCAGTGCCGCCCCTAAACTCGCGTTATAGGAGGATGGACTGTACTGTTATAAACACGCTTCCCACATTCGGAGGATTTCTTGCATTGTGGCTTCTTGCCGCTTCTCGCCAAGCGCATCATTCTTCCTTCACTGATATATCAAGATAAAACTCCAGATATCAAGCGAATGGGAAGGGGATGGTTGGGAGGGCCCTCATCGTCAATGATTCCGGGGCCCCTACTAAATATTAGGTTTTCTTTACTTCCCTCCGGGAATCAAACCTATAATTTAATAGTGGCCCCTCCATCATTGACGATGTTGCCTGAATTCCCAAGACTGGAGGGGGACATTCGCAACAATATCTGAACCTCCGTTACCGCAAGGTAAAGTCCAGAATTTGTTTAACAGAATAAGTAATTTTATTGTTTACATACAATATAGAAAATACAAAATTGAAAGAGTGTGAGCAGTGCGTTGCTTCAAAGAAGTCCTGCTCCATACTTAGGGCCTCTACATGAGGTACCTGTTGTACAATGTGATAATAACAGCTAATACAAAACTTTTATCACTCTCCTCAGATTCTAAACTGTGAATAGATTATCCTCTGTGAAAATCACAATGTCACTTGACTAGGTGGTCACTCACCAACTATCTAGTTGCAACTTAAGATAGAAAATCTTTTACATACATAAAAACAAATTTTACTAGCTTTAAAAAGCTTGGTTCTTAAGTTTAATTGATCTCGGACCAAGTATTCTAAAATAATGATAGATTCACTTAAACCTAACAATTATAAACACTTGAGCTTCTAGCTCGTAAAGCATGTCTGGGCTCTGCCTCGGCGGGAGCCACACCTGGCTTGACCGTGTATTCAGGCGGAGGGAGCTACATCCCGATGTACTTGGATACCCGTGTATTTCCGGCGGAGGGGGTTGTTGTTGTTCCCTAAGCTGCCTGGCCGAACAGCCCCGAGTCCCTGAGAAAGGCCATGGCCACGATCGGGCTTTCCCACAGAGCTCTCATTGAGTATAGATTGTGTTGTTGGCATAAGTGGTTGTGTGAAATGCAGTCTTCTATGATGTGTTTAATGGTATTGGGTTGCGGTGTTACATCCCGGGCAGGCATCGTCACGGAGTCATCCAGTCTCTTCTGATAGCTCAGGAGAGCTGGATGGTGTCCGCATCTCAGCCTGGCCAGGTGGACTCTGTCCTCGCGAGGAAGGGAGGATTCGGAAGGATGGATTTCGGGAGGTCGTGCATGCAGCTGCGTGTTGTCTGTGAGTGAGTGGATGGATCGGTGAGAGATATGAGTATGGATGTGCTTCTGGAAGTTGGTTCGGGGTGGGCAGGGAGGGAAGAGAGGACAATAATTGTGTGTGATACCGTGTGCTGGGTGTTGTTTTGATATTTCTTGGTGTCTGTGGGTGTGTTGCCATGTAGTTTAGTGGGTGGTCTTGGTTCGTGGAGGCTGCTGCCAGGAATTGAGTGCCTCTCATGTCCAGATGGTCTCTGACTTTGAGGATTTTGGTTTCTTGATGTAGGTGATCTGTGGGTGCAGTAGCTGTGCAGCCTGTAATGATCTTCAGGGCTTTGTTTTGAATAGTCTGTAAGGTCTTATTATGTGTTTCAGCTAGGTTAGAAGCCCAGGCTGGGCTTGCGTATTCCATCACTGATCTTATGTATTGGTTATATACTGTGGTGGTAGTTTCTTTGTTGTGTCCAAATTTTGTGTGAGCAAGTGACCTGAGGGCGTTAAGTCTGGGTGTCAGTTTCTTTTTAATGTTTGTGGTGTGCTGTTTGAATGTCATATGAGTATCATATGTTACTCCTAGGATTTTGGGTGTGTGTGTATGTGTCAGGGGTGTGTTGTTTATGGTGAGTTGAGGGATGTATTCGTGTTCTCCTGTCCAACATGTGAGCAGGGTTGCGGTGGATTTGGCTGGGGCTAGATTAACTCTCTCCGACATATGACGCAATTTTGAGCCTATTAGGGATACTTTAAAAGCTTTTATTACCATCAGGGGTATTTACAAACCTTTAGTTTAGTTACTTCAACCTCTGCAGCTGTCTTTGAGTTAGCTGTGGGCAGAAAACTAATTTTGGAGAGGTAATTATAAGAGTGAGAGAACTCTATTTCTTATTGCTAATCTGGCAACCTCTGCGTCATATGAGTCTGAAGGGGTTAAGTCTGTTTATAGTGCACCAGCCATGTAGTGTGTTGAGATAGGGTTGAAGGAGATCTGTTGCTCTTTTTGGGTCATGGTGTGTGCATGTGAGTGTTATGTCATCTGCATAGGAGGCTAAGTTTATTTGGGGCGTATTGGGTGTAGTTATATTTATTAGTGGCCCCTCCATCATTGACGAACATGCCTATTACATAAGGCATCCTCTTCAAACACTAATCCGCCGTAGTTTGAATCTACCGCGCAGAGCATTTAAAAACTGAGGAGCCTTCATCATGAGCGCACGCGACCTCACTCATGGCTTCAGTCATTATGAATTGGGTTCTCACTACGAAAAAACTTTGTAAAAAATAAAAACAAAAAGAAAATAAGAATAACTATCTAATAAGCTTTCCATCATATCGTGGATGTACTTGTGTGGATCTTTGACCAGACGCTACTGCAGGCGTCATTCTTCCTTCTCTGCTCTGCGCTCAGCTGCCCGGACCTGTCTCCCCACGCTCCGCGGGTTCCGCATTGTTGCATCCCTAGTGAGTTTTTTCTCATTTGTTTACTCCGGGATGTATCGAGTAAGGTTAGGATATGCGTAGCAGGAGTGTCCTGGGCTGGTTGCCCGCAGTGCAGTGTATTTTGGGTCGTGTGTTTGGGGCATCTATTTCGGATGTACCCTCGTGGTCCTGTTGTGGACAGGTGAACTTTTTCACAGTTAGCTAGCTTTGTGATGCAGGCGGCTTTCATTACACGTTATTGCTTCCTTTTATCTTTCTGATGAGATAGCGTATTTTTGCTGTCGTTCCCAGCGTATTTTTCTTCACTTAGTGAAGTTTTTTCTGGGTCCCGAGTCAGTTCTTCCCTTTGCCGGAAGTGTTTGCTACAGTGGTGTGTTGGCGGTGGTTCCTGTTGTGATATAATTCAGTGCTTTTTGTTTATATTCCGACATGTTACTGTTATCCGTCTGCCTACGCCTAGCCAGCCTCTCGTAGCTTTATCACATATACAAATGTTATTGATTTATTTTCTAAATATGTACTACTGTGTCATGTGTGTCCTGGTTTAGTTGTGTATTGGCTAATTCCACGGACTATTTATGTGTCCTGGGTTAGTTGTGTATTGGCTAATTCCACGGACTATGTTGGGCCCGGCGTTAGTTGTGTTTTAGCTACGCCTCGGTCCGGTGTTGCGTTCAGATGGTATCTGGACGGGGTGGGTTTTTTCCGGTGGGTTTTACTCGGTTTCAACTTGATAACCCCGGCTGGTTGCCAAGTTTTGGCCACGCGTGGTTTAAAACAGGCTTGTTTCCCCGGCGAGTGGGTGTCTGTGGCTCCCCAGGTCTGCGTCTCTGGGGTGCCTGTTTCAGGCTCCTTCTGATTCCCGGCGGGTTGGCTGTACCCATCTAACAGTGTTCATACGGACACGTGTTGTTTGTAGTTTTTTCGGTTTTGCAAAGCCAATATAAAACTATGCTGTAGTTGTATTTCCTCCCCGGCGATCTGTTACAAAGAAGTGGGGATAGGAACAATTGGGGTTTAACTTTTAAACTTTAAATCACCCGGTGGGTGCAACCTGGAAGGGTGGGATGACCGAATTTGCAAAATTCAGTTTAGTTGACCAGACAATTGAGGGATGCATTGTGTATCGCCTCCTTCAACATACGGCGCTTTAGGGAACAATTGGGGTTAACGTTTTTTTAAACTATTATTCACACCCGGCGGGTGCTCCTTGCACGGATGGGAATAACGAATTTACAATTCAGTTAGTTAACCAGACATTTGAGGATAGGTTTTGTATCGCCGCCTTCAACATACGGCGATCTAAAAAGATACTTCGGCAGAAGTTAGATCTCGTATATTTGTCAGGCTTCCCAGTTTTTGATCTACGAGATAATTCGGGGGCCGGCGTCTTTTTTTTTTTTTTTTCCAAAATCTAATCTGGAAACAAACACCACCGGAAAGACTTAATCACTTATAAACGCCATGATGGTCTTTATACTTATGTCAGAGGGTATTCATAAATCTTTTGGGCAACTTATGATATCCTGAGATCCTTTACTTAGGAAACCCCACCGGCGTGCGAGCTGTGGTCGTTGATATTACGTCTCGTTACCCGGCGGGTTATTTAACACCTGTGTGCGAACATGATTGGGTTAACCTTATGAGCATTAATTCCTGGAAATTTTAAATATCCCAGAGCTGGGTCCCGGCGGGTCTATGCAGAACCTGGAGTAAGTTTTCCCACCAGTCTCTGTCATGGCTACCCTTTGCCCCGGTTTTTGCTTTATGCATTACGCCCTCCTGTTCAGGTATCCCTAATTTTGCGCACACCCTTTGTATAAAATTTGTTAAGATTTTTCGTTTGGTGGGGGTTACCTTTTCCGGCGTTTTTCTCGTTGCTCCGAGAACAACCGTTTTTTGTTTACCGAGTTTTAGTCAGGATGGCTAAAATAGGTAAGTTACCCTGACGAGTTTGGTCGCTTGAGGGCTCATCAGAAAACTGCGTTTTCTGTGGTCGAGCCTGGGATCAGGCTTCCTGTGTTATTCATTGCTTTATGCAGTTACGCCCTCCTGTAATGTCTCGTTTGGTGTGGGTTACCTTTCCGGCGTTTTTTCTCGTTGCTCCGAGAACACCGTTTTTGTTTACCGAGTTTTAGTCAGGATGGCTAAAATAGGTAAGTTACCCCGACGAGTTTGGTCGCTTGAGGGCTCATCAGAAACTGCGTTTTCTGTGGTCAAGCCTGGGATCAGGCTTCCTGTGTTATTCCCGGCGAGGGGGGCTCCACACAGTTATTTTGTTTGGTCTTTCCCTCCCGGCGACTTTTTACAAAGAGGTCTGGGGCAGGTATAATTGGTTTGACATTGCATATAAAACCCGGCGGTTGTACCTTCGGGTGGTTATATTAACGGATTTGCGATTCGCGATAATTTGCCAAACAATTGATTGATACAATAGGGTATCACGGCCTTCAAGACGGCGATCTATGAGGGCTTCTGGGAGAAGCCGGATTAGAGATTAAGATAGGCTTAGACTTTTTATGGGATAAAAAGATGCCTGAATCTTACTAGCGTTTCAAGTGTAAAGGGATACTTGAAAGATTTCATCTTTAATAAAGATATGCTTCATCTTTATGAGGATTCAGAAGTTATGCTTAATTCTTTTGAACAGGTAAAAGATATGCTGAAATCGTTAATAAACAATTGAAACAATGTTCTTTGTCTGTTTAGTCTTACTCCCGCGGCGACCTTTTTACAAAAAAGGTCTGGGGCAGGTACAATTGGTTTGACATTGCATATAAAACCCGGCGGTTGTACCTTCGGGTGGTTATATTAACTGATTGCAATTCGCGATCATTTGCCAAACAATTGATTGATACAATAGGGTATCACGGCCTTCAAGACGGCGATCTATGAGGGCTTCTGGGAGAAGCCGGATTAGAGATTAGGATAGGCTTAGACTTTTTATGGGATAAAAAGATGCCGGAATCTTACTAGTGTTTCAAGTGTAAAGGGATACTTGAAAGACTTCATCTTTAATAAAGATATGCTTCATCTTTATGAGGATTCAGAAGATATGCTTAAATCTTCTGGACAGGTAAATATATCCTGAAATCTTTAATATGAAACTAAAGGAAAACGAAAAGTAGTGGTGGAGTGCTACGGTTCGTTGACCGGCGGTCTTGTGGCACATATTTTGTACCATTTTTTGGGTGTAACCCTATGAGCATTAATCCCCGGAAATTCTCTTTCCAGGGCGGAGTACCGGTGTTGCACCAGGTGACCAGGTAGTTCCCGGGGGCGGGGTAGTTTTCCCCCAGTCTCTGTCATGTCGGCACTTGAACCTCTCATTGCTGTATGTTCAACGCCGTTAAGATCAGGTATCCCTATATTATTTTTATTTGTTAATGAAATAATTTAATCACTGAATAATAATAACCATATATATTTTCTATGATTATATTATGATAATATTGTGTTTATTTATAGTAATTTATTTTAATACAATTAAATATAAATTAATTAAGTAGTATACTTTATGATTTTGATCACCAGCTCTGCTTTCAATGTGTAATGAGCTATGGGAGCTTTTAATTATCATAAACCTTTACAGGGCTCTCTTCAGAGAGTATACCGAGCTCGCAAGCGAGGGACAGCCACAGCCAAGGTGTATGGCGATACTCACAGTCCTGGCAGGACAGAACACATCCCTTTGTGACTCAACTAGTGCTGACGTCCACCGGGATGCCGATGTACCATCTTCATCCCAGTTTTAACATGGCAACATGTGGAGGTCCCGGCTTCGGCGGGATCTTCCCATGATAAGCCAGACTTAACGGATGAAGAACAACGATCTCTGGTCTCAGAGATGGAGGTTCAAGAGTCCAGTCACCTTCTAGGCGACTCTCAGGGTACTGTCGAATCTCCACTGAGTTCGTCATCGGCTAGGTATGTACCGGCGGAAGAGATTGATGGACTACTATTGAATGCACTTAATAGGTTCTTTGGCCCTACGCCGGAAACTCCTTCTGATACGGGAGATCTCGCGATGTCGACGAATGTGCGACCTCTGGCTACATCCTTTGCTTTAGCTAAAATACCTAGCCATCCGCTTGTGTCAGACCCAATTTCCAATGTGCCAGGCACAGCAGCTCTCACTACTTCCACTGTGCGAGTCATATCAGACATATCTCCCCCTCCTTTAGACAAGGCGCCAGTCAAAAAACAGGAGCTATGCCTCTTTTATACGGGCCTGATGAGTCAGGGGTAGCAATGTTACGGAAATGTTTTGGATGTTCATATTAAGGACATTCCAAGTTATTATAACCATGACTTATTCTTCCCACCAAATCCCTCCAGAACGCCATTCTTGGTTCTCTCTTCCGGTTTTTGGTGCCGGCGGAGTCCCCTCTGCTTGGCTGCCACCCCCCAAATAATCAATTTGGGCGTATTATTAGCTCCCTTTAGCACGCCTTCCCCAGCTTACCTAGACCGCGAGTTTAGGTTAAGAGGAAAAGCGTTTAAACTGTTTTCGCAATATATGGTTCCCAGCAAGTAACAAAGTCTCTGTTACGCTCTTCTCAGGCTATAGAAGCCGCGGAAGTCAGGAAAGCCATTGAACTTTCCCGGCGCTTGCTTCTCCAGACTTCCATCCAAGTCTTTAGGAGATATTCGGACGGCCTTATTAGAGGCAGTTCGAGCAAGGCAGGATCTGAGGATGTTCTTAGTGAAGAAACTTCTTGACCGTATTGCAAGCCAAGTAGTTCTGTCTCCAGTTCTAATTCCTTCTTTGATTTCACCAGCAGTTTGGAAGACTGTTTTCAATTTGGCACAAGCATTCAAGCAAGGTCCCCGCAAGCCCTGATGCCCTTGTTAGAACAAGGGATCAGGGTCTGGTGGTATCTGGGCGACTAACTGGTGGTGGCAGAAACAGAAAAGTTACGCATCAGTCATGTCTACGTTACGTTAAACCATCTCATATCTCTAGGATTCAAGGTCAACTTAGTAAAAGTCAAACCCTTGTTCCCCCACGAGTATTTCAGGGGATAGGGCTGGTCGAGGACACAGCTTCTCTCACTCTGAGTCAGAGTGTGGACACTCGAAACAAGATTTCGCAAAAACTGTTTATGTTTCTCCACAGTCTGACTACGACACAGAGACTTTGGGAATCTCTAGTCGGTTCTCTCAACGGGGTTCAGCTAACTGTGAAGTTGGGCCGGTTGTAAGTCTAACGTTTAATCTTGGAGGGCAACAAATTTTTCCCACTATTACCGGCGGGGATAGTATGGCCTATCCCAACGTTATTACACAACTTACTAGCGGTTTGGGCGACGAGAGAAATGTTGCACGCAGTCATGTCATGAACCTCTCCTCCGCCGTCGGTATGGGTGGACATGGATGCGTCAGGCACGATAGGTTGGGGCTTTTAGTCAAACCTCGGGCATCAGGGTCAAAGGTTTTGGTCCCATTTAGAAATCTTCCACATCAATGTCAAAGACTTACTAGTCCCCTTATCTGTCCTTCAGGCTCACGGCTCTGCTTTACGGGGCTAGTCGGTGGCCTTCAGAATGGACAATCTGAATGTGGTTCACTGTATTCAGAAACAAGGGTCAATAAGATCTCGGAAGTGGCTAAACGTGTCAGAAAAGATTTTATACTAGCCAACAGGCTGAACATTCATCTTCACGCATCTTATCTCCCAGGCGTAGCAAACGTCTGGGCAGACGCTCTGTCTCAGAGACAAAGCACTCAGTAGAATGGGCGCTCTTGCATGTGCGGAGCTTTACCACCCACAAGTGGTTTTGTTTGCGTTTGAAAAGTCTGGCAAACTCCCCCTGTACCTCCCCCGCCGGACGAAAACGCCGGCGGGCGGTCCTGACGCTCTGATGACGGACGAGAACAGGTTGAGTTACATTTATCTATTTTCCGCCGCCAGACGCGTCTCTAATGTGCCACGTAGTCAACAAACTACAGGATTAGCGAGGCGTAGTCTCGCTAATCGCGCCCCTGTGGTCGGTGCAGTGTGGTACCAGCATTTGTACACGTGGTGCCCGCACCCAGTGTCACTCCCCGTCGGGTTGTTCCACTTAGAACACAATTGGCAACCTAGAAACCTCGCGGACTTGTTCATTATGGACATTCAGGAGGCCAAGTGGCTAGCACCATATGGTAGCGACGTGACCAAGATATTCACGAATCAATATACCCAGTCTACAAAGCGACAGTTTCAATCGCATTGGCAAGCTTTTATGTCTTGGATTCTTAGAACAAAACAAACTGTGCCCTCGGTGGCGTTGGTTGTTAATTATTTAATGTATCTGTTCATGCAGAAACATTTATCTGAAATTGATTTATGAGGGCAGGTTTTAAACTCCGCCACCTCCCCGTCAGCTAAGGCCTGCATGGTCTCTGGACAAAGCATCGTAGTTATTCTCGTTCCCGTATGTACCAAAGACTGCAGATTTTACAAAAGGGCAGTATTCCTTATGGCTTTGGCTACCGGGAACAGAGTATCTGAGCTGGCGGCGATGAGCAACACACCTATTTGCCTCAGGTTTGATAGGCTTCATGAGTGTATTCACATTGCACCTTCCCCAGGATTCATAGCCAAGAATGAGCACAGTGAACACGTGTTTTCAGAGTTCACGGTGCCGGCGTTAAAAAGGGGAAAGGTGCACCATCTTTTTTGCCCAGTGCAAGCTCTAACCAAATATTTAAGAGTGGCACCTCTAAATCACCAGGGTGCTTTATGGGTCGCAAGTCCGGGTGAAACGCTTGATGGAGCGTACACTGGCTTCTCTCTTGGTCGAGGACTTTAAAGAGAAGAATCCCGGCGTTGTGGGTAAGACCCACGATTTACGCAAGGGGACAGCCTCTTTACGTTTCCTTAATAATCTTTCGGTGGAAGTTATTAAGTCCACACAGTTGTGGGCCTCTAATCAGGAGTTTTTTGACTCGATACCTTTCAGTAGCTCTGGACAAACCTTCCTTGCCATGTATAGCTTTACGGCAGAGGGTCTAGGTGGCCCTTTTAGTCACGTTTTGTTTAATTTCAAGAAAAAGGGGGGGGGGAGGGTGCAGTCAGTGTGACATAGGACACCCTAGACCCCTCCGGAGTATGTGTTCGGAACATACGAGCTGTGATACTGTTTGTAGGCATTGTATTATAAAATTTCTCTGTAGTATTCATGCAGGAAATTGTGCTAAAGGCCAATAGTAGTGTTACAACAATTCTTGTTGTAAGTAGCTTTGGCTGTGAAGCAATAGATTTTTGAGAAATCTCGGTAGTTGCAACTACGACTTTTACTTTTGAAGTAATTACTTCTCCATAAGTACACGAGTTCAGTACTTCTACGAATGTACAAGAATTCATTATGTTTGGTTATATTTTAGGAATATATCCAATAGTTAATGGGGTTTATATGTGCACATGTAAACTTATAAGTTTTTAGTTTTCACCACTTACTTTAAGTGGGGTGCCTTCTTAACTAGCAGATCTGTGTACAGAGTCTCAGAGTTAACCCTTTTCAAGCAGGCTTCTTTGAAGCACGCTCCTGCTTGTACACCTTTTTGAAGATTTAGGCTGTATAAAGTTTATGCACCCGAATATCTCTTTTTTACAAGAGTAAGAATACTATGTGGTTGTTTGATTATCTGCTTTTCTAGAGTTATGATATGATTACGAATGTCCCCCTCCAGTCTGAGAAATCAGGCATGTTCGTCAATGATGGAGGGGCCACTAATAAATTATAGGTTTGACTCCTGTAAGGAGATAAAGAAAACCTAATATTTAGTAGTGGCCCCGTAATCATTGACGACTGGGGCCCTCCCGACCATCCCCTTTCCCATTCGTTTATGTATTCGGGTTTTTGGTTTACTTGATATGTCAGTGAAGGAAGAATGACGCCTGCAGTAGCGTCTGGTCAAAAGATCCACACAAGTACATCCACGATATGATGGAAAGCTTATTGAATAGTTATTCTTATTTTCTTTTTGTTTTTATTTTTTACGAAGTTTTTTCGTAGTGAGAAAGAACCCAATTCATAATGACTGAAGCCATGAGTGAGGTCGCGTGCGCTCATGATGAAGGCTCGTCGTTTTTAAATGCCCTGCGCGGTAGATTCAAACTACGGCGGATGAGTGTTTGAAGAGTGTGCCTTATGTAATAGGCATGTTCGTCAATGATTACGGGGCCACTACTAAATATTAGGTTTTCTTTATCTCCTTACAGGAGTCAAACCTATATGTATGTATGTATAAGGGTATTTCTTGCTGGCATAGTGGGTGTGTGTGTGTGGGTTGACGCTTCTGCATAGTAGCCACGTGCGGGGCATGCGCGGTCGGCTGCCCAGCCGTTTAGAACCGGCTGGTGGCAGCCGGCCGCCAGGCTTTTATTATATCCTCCGACAGAACTAATGTCTGGGATATTCTTATGTTGTTTCACAGCTTGTAGCTGCCCTTCTTCTTACCCAAGCATCTTAGTATATTTGATTCTCGATAGTTATTGGTTCATTATAATATATAAATGTAGTCGAGAGAGTGGGAGGACGCGGGGAGAGAGGACCGGCTGGGGACGTTGCTTCGCACGGAGGTCCAGCTTGGACGAGCCTGAAGCGTTGCCATGCATTGATTGCAACGTTAGGCTAGTTTCGACTCACACGGGGTAGGGATTTGACAAACTGTGTTGAGTGTTGCCAGCTGGGAGTATTCTGCATGCTAGCTGGGTCAGACAGCTTCAAGACTCAGAGCTCACCTCATTGTCGTACCCTTCGGACCCCCTTGTAGCCCTCTCAACCCCACTTAGACCGTTCTCTTACTTTGTATACCTTCTCCACACTTCACCAATCTATTTAATTACCCCACACTTGATAGACCTTATATTATTGTTTAACGACGAGCTCTCAGATAACAGATAGGATTTTGGGCCTTATGCAGGGATATAATGTCATGAGACCTAGGAAGCTTTTTGTCCTCATATTTGGTGGTTTCTGCTTGCTAGTGTGTTCTTGTTTCAGGTTAGCAGTAGACCGGAGGGGAGGCTTTTTGCGATCCTTGAGCACAGCGGGGTTAGCCAAAATAGGGCTGTTTAGTGTTTTTCCCCTAAATAAGACCCAGAACGTAAAAGTACATCCCTGAAAGGCATAAACAGAGCTTTCGAATGACCATAACGATCCTGTATGATGGATAGTTTTTGCAATAACCGTGCAACGCGAGTGCAAAAAGCAGTAATCGGTACTGGTACTAATTGGTATGTAGCGAGTGAGGAGGGAGGGGGAGCTGAGATTTGTGTCAGTAGGTTCGCGCGGTGGTCTGGAGCAGTCATACGCTCGCTAGTCTCCTGCCACTGTCTTTAGCCACATACGTGCTGAAAATTGCCACTCGACCTATGTCGCCTAGCAGCTTTTTAACTCGACTTATGTTGCTCGCCGCTAATTAAGGGTTAAGTAAAGTCTGCTGGTGCGAGTCCTGTGGACCCGCACGACTTTACTAGGATACAAAGGAGTACAAAGGAGTACAAAGGAAATCAAGCAACAACAGGTCTAGTGACCCTTCTAGGCTGCTTGTCCTCCAAAACACTGAGGATCAAGTGTCCAAACAGTGGTTTAGAGTGGGTAAGGGAACATTGGAAAGGGAACTACTGCCCTAGAACTAATGTCCGTGGCAGGATTAGGAAGTTAGTAGGGGACAGATGGGTTAGTAACTGAGGGGGGGGATAAAATAAAGTTATTCATTTACAAACGCAGTCAGTCGCGGGTTTGATGCGAGATATTTGTCTAAGCGGAGTTTAAATGAATCAACGGTGCTGCAGTCTATAACGTCTCGGGGAAGCCCATTCCACAAGTTGACAACTCGATTGAAGAAGAAATTCTTAGATTCGTGTGAGTTAAAAGATTTACCAATAATTTTGCAACCGTTTCCCGCGTGTAATTAGATTGGTCGATAGTGAAGTACTTACTACAGTTCATATTGTCGATGCCTTTGATGATTTTGAACACTTGAATTAAGTCACCTCTTAATCTGCGCTGGGTTAAAGGAAATAGATTTAATTCTATAAGACGCTCTTCGTATGGTTTGTTCTTTAGGCTAGGTATAATTTTGGTAACTCTACGTTGAACTCGTTCTAGCTTGTTTATATCTTTTTGGTAATAAGGGCACCCAGATTGAACGCAGTATTCCAGAAGAGGGCGGACTAAGGAATTGTAAAGGGTTAGGATAAATTCTTTGGATTTATGCTCAAATGACCTGCCTATAAAGCCAATTATTTTGATTGCCTTCTTAACAACTTCTGAACATTGTTGACTCGGTTTTAGGTTACTCGATATTGTTACTCCCAGATCGGTTTCTCTGTTTACATTCTTAAGCTGAGTGCCATTCATCGAATAGTTTGCTTTCTCATTTAGGTATCCGATATGTAGTACTTTACATTATCCGCATTGAAACTCATTTGCCAAATTTGGGCCCAACATGACAATTTATCTAGATTGTGTTGCATATCGTCAACTTGTTCTTTTGAGAGTACGCTATTTGCAATTTTTGTATCGTCAGCAAATTTTGAGATTGTACAGGTGAGACCCTCATCTATGTCGTTGATGTAAATTAGAAAGAGAATTGGTCCTAGTACCGATCCCTGGGTACCCCGCTACTTACATTGGTCCATTTAGATGCCTTACCGTTTATGACTACTCTTTGCTTTCTGTCGCTGAGCCAATTTTCTATCCATTTCAACACACCGTCTTGTATTCCATGCGCTTTTAGTTTTAGCAGTAAACGTTTGTGGGGAACTTTGTCAAAGGCCTTTTGAAAATCAAGGTATATAATATCTACAGCTTTACTCTCATCGTAGAGGTTGAGGATATCGTGGAAGAAGTCTAAGAGGTTTGTTAAACAGGAACGTTTTTTACGAAAGCCGTGTTGAGTATCTTTAAGTAAGTTATTTGCTTCTAAGTGATTTACGAGTCTGTCTCTTATGACCGTTTCTAGCATTTTACATACAATTGAGTTAAGCTAATTGGACGATAGTTACTGGGTAGGGATTTGCTGCCTTTTTTTAATATCGGCGTTTACGTTGGCTAGCTTCCACTGATCAGGCATAGTCCCAGACTGCAAGGATTCATTGAATAGCAATGTCAGTGGTTTGGAGAGCTCATCCTTAGCTTCCTTTAGAACTCTAGGCGAGATTGTATCAGGTCCAGGCGTTTTATTTACCTTGAGTTTATCTAAACAATTCAATACTTCTCTCTCTGTAACGGTGATATTGCTTAGAACATCTGAATTATCAATCTGAATCGGCGATGGTGTAGGGATATCACTGAGGTCTTCGGTTGTAAAAACTGATGCAAAGAAGGTATTGAGGGCATTACTCATTTGTACTTCGTCTTTGGTGTATTCTCCATTTTCATCGACTAACGGTCCAACAGTTGAAGTAACTACTTTTTTCTTTCTGATATAACTATAGAATTCTTTCGGGTTTGTTTTACTTTGATTCGCAACATGTAACTCCAGGGTCTTTTTACTTTGCTTAATTAACTTTTTGGCTTTGCGTCGTAGCTCTACAAATTTCACCCGTTCTTCGTCATTTTGTGAGGATTTTAATCTATCATTAGCAAATTTTTTAGCAAGCAGACAGTCTGAATTATCTTTATTCCACCATTTGGGCTTCTCATTATGGCCTGGACGCCGTATTTTCGATGGTATGCAGTCTTGCACTGCCTTAAGGTAAGTGGTTGTGAAACACTCCCAAGATGTATTTATGTCGTTATTGTTAGTCAGAAAGCTCCAGTCGTTTCTTTAAGCTTTGATTTAAGTTTATGAAAATTTGCTTTCTTGAAATTAGGGACTTTCTCAATGCTGCTATTTGATTTGTTACTAGTAAACTTTAAAGTGAAAGTTATCGTACGATGGTCGCTGTTACTGAATTCATCACCAACATTCAAATTCTCTATTAATTCTTCTTTTGTTGCGAGTACAAGGTCAAGCACATTATTACCACGGGTCGGAGATTGTACAAATTGAAAAAGTGAACTCTCTTGCAAGTTAGCATAGAGGTCGTGGCCAGAGTGTGAAGTAAGAATATCGCCCCATTTAGTCACGGGTAAGTTGAAATCGCCAAGAATTACGGTATCTTTATTTCTGCAATTTGTTCATAAATTTCACTGTCAGTTTGCACTGATTGAGATGGGAGTCTGTATAATAAATCTAGTGTTATTTTAGTTCCTCGTTTATTATTTAATAGTACGTAAGATATGTCTATATTCGCAATTGAGGTTTTGACATTAAGACGGGATTAAGACTTTCCTTTATAAAAAACAGAACTCCTCCTCCATTTCTTTGATCCGACTTTTCTCAAACATTGTATAACCAGGAAGCGTATATTCGGCTAAAAAGTCTCTGTCTTCCGTATTTAACTAAGATTCTGTAATGCCGATTATATCATAATGTTCTGTAAACACGATTTCCTCTAGATCTGAAAATTTATTGCGTATGCTACGAGCATTTACATAAAACACCTTAAGAGTATTAGAGTTGGATGTTACCGATTGTGCATTGTCTGAATTTTCAGTTCGTATTTGACTTACACTACCCTGTCTGGGGTCTGGCTGACCCCGTTTTTTGAACGGAAATCCTTGACTGCATCGTTCAGCAGACGACCAAGACGTGCAGCTCCTACTTCATTGAGATGTACACCATCTCCTGAAAACAAAGATTTATCATAGTAAAAATGATCCCACGTGTCGACAAAGCCGATGTCCTCCTCCCTGCAGAGTTTGGCTAGTCGGCGATTTGTACTGGTAGCTATGTTGTAGAATCGGTTTTCTACATCAATGCGGGGAACAATTCCTGAAATTAAGATTCTATTAGATTTTTCCTTGAAGGACCTGATCAGCCGCCGGTACTTGCAAAGTAGTTCCTCTGACCGCGTCCGTTGGACATCGTTAGATCCAACGTGGATGACGTATGTAGTGCTTGCGGGGGCGAGCCTGGAAACCTCTTCCACAGCCGCAACAATGTCGTCCACGCCGCCACCTGGGATACAGAATCGCTTTCTGGTCCTGGGTGCCCTGGCGCAGAACTCGGTTAGTTGGCCACGGACCATGGAGTCGCCCACAAGCCGAACTTCTTCCGTTTCCTCTTCCTCGTCAATAGCCAGAATTTTGAAGCGGTTTTGGCATGTTGTCGGGATGACCTTTCTGGTACTGGTACTGGGATGCACATTGTTTCTCACTAACTGAAAATTGTCCTGGGGGGGAGTGAGAGTAGAGTCATTATTATTTTCTGCAACATCTAAGGTAGCTGCTGGTGTGGGTACCGGTACCGGTACTGTATGCACTGGAATGGCGGTTGACATCGTAGTGGTTTCTTGGGCCGAGGGCACTCCTACGTTGAGTGTGGCAAATTCTTGAAGGGATTCAAGCTTCGTAGTCAGGGCATCGATCTTGCGGTGAGCTGCATTCAATTCATCCGCAATCTTCTCTCGGAGCTGGCAAAATCTACAAATTTGGACATCAGTATCAACAAACATGGTAGGGCCAAATTTACCGGAACAACTCGTGCAGATTCGTTGCGGCGCCATGACAATATAATCACAATATGCCTGAAAATCACACAAATTTATGGTAGCAAAATGGTACAATTAAAGCCTGAAAATCACAAAAAATGTATGTTAGCAATGTGATACAATTAATTCCTGAAAATCACACAAAATTTTGTTAGCAATATGATAAAATTAATATGCCTGTAAATCACAAACAATATGTTAGCAATAGAACACAATTTATGCCTGAATAAAACAAAAAAATTTGATGTTAGCAGTATGACACAGTTAAAGCCTGAAAATCACAAATGGACTAGAAATTTGTTACAAAATGTACTGGAAAAAAAAGTGGGAGAGGGTTAATGTAGCCTAGTGAGAAAACTGGAAAACAGTATACAGTACAGTACAACAAATATTTGTTAGCAATATGGTACAATTAATGCCTGTAAATCACAAAAAGAATATGTTAATCACAAGAACACAATTTATGCTTGAAAATATAAAACAAATTTATGTTAGCAGTATGACACAGTTAAAGCCTGAAAATTGCAAATGGACTAGTAATTTGTTACAAAATTTACTGGAAAAAAAAGTGGGAGAGGGTTAATTTAGCCTAGTGAGAAAACTGGAAAGCAGTATACAGTACAGTACAGTACAGTAACAAACAATATTGGTTAGCAATATGGTACAATTAATGCCTGTAAATCACAAAAAGAATATGTTGATCACAAAAAGAATATGTTAGCACTAGAACACAATTTTATGGCTGAAAATAAAAATAAAATGTTAGCAGTATGACACAGTTAGGCTAAAGCCTGTATATTAGTTTATACAGTGGTCGACACAATACTAATAATAGAGTTAGTAATATCCCTCCCTGGCAAGAGTGTGAGAGGCCTATTATTATGGTGACAAGTATCTGAAATGCGATTAATAAATAGGCTATCAAAAAGTATTACAGTAACTAAATTATTCTAACCCAATATTAAAACTATCTTGACAAATGTTAGTGTGTGCGATTTATATAGATAACCAAGATAAAAAGTTCAACCAAGTACAGTATTGGCTAGACTTTGATATATAAAATACAAGAAGAGGGTTTGTTTATGCGTACACAGGTGGCGCTGGTATCGGCGGCGTCTCTACTAACTTGACAAATAGAATTTTGAAAAACAAACGTTTATTAGTCAAAACTACAGTACAATGTCATGCAAGATAACTACTGGGTGGTTTGCTAAGCACTTAACTACAGTGAGGGCTAAAATATCCATCTTAGAGCGTCGGTCGTCACTAACCGGTACAAATGTAAACAAAAACAGTCTCGATAAACAAACGTTTATCAGTCAAAAACACAGCAAAATTACATGCAAAACAACTACAGGGTAGTTAAGCTAGAGCTTAGCTACAGCTTATGCAAACAAATAAGGGGATGAGTAATGGAGTACTCAAGTTATGGTCAAATTTCGAGCAGCGAGAGCGAAGTGCTGTTGGCGGGTTGGCGCGTCGGACTCGAGTGTGAGTCTGGGGGTATTTCTTGTCTGTGTCCCTGTGTGTCTAGCGTTGTGTTGTGTGAGGGCCATTGCCTAGTCCACTCAGCACTGCGCTAGCACGTCTTGCTTTTGTTTTAGGGTCGCCAGGAGAGAGTCAGATACTTGCGATCTGAGTCTCTCAAGAGAGCACCCTTTCAATTAGAGTAATTTGGCGCACAGACCTGGGAACGTCCCTAGGCTAGAGCAGGTGGCTCAGCCCGGGTATCCGAAGCCTATATCCTTCCGGCTAGACCTCTGCCACCTGGCAGATTAACAGCTAGGGGTTTATTATCTCTGTATGCTCGTTATTGTGCCACAGTTTACCGTTTTTGTGAGCATTGTGAGTCAGGGTGTGGCTTAGAGACTCTGTCCGAGCAGGCTTGCCTGACTATGAGTAAGAATCACACCTGTATGTGGTTATGTTGCGAGTTGCTGCCTTTATTTAATTATACCTATGCCATTATACACTGTATGTCCTATCACTAGTATTTATTCCTGCTTATGAGTTAAGAGTTCTCTAAATCCGTAACGTAGTTTCTTTGCTAAGCATCAGATCCTACAGTAGCCGTATGCAGTTTAGAAACCCGCATCTTGTCTACCTGTACGATGTTTTGAGGACTGTTTGCTTTCACCTTCTTTCACGCAGGGGTGATTAGTTGTATTAATTAACGTAACGTTAAATGTACTTTCTTCTAGTTTGTTATTAAATTGTTTCTGCAATTTAATTCCGTTATCTATCTTTTCTTTGAAGCTTTAAGTCAACTTAATTGTGTGATCTTTTATATAGCCTGCTTGACTATCAGCTGTCTATAGTGCGTGCACCCTGTAACCGAGTCATAGGATACCTTGTTGTCTAGGCAGGACTCTTGACGGTTTAGGGTGGTTTGTTGCCTGGGTTTATAGATAAGGGTTGGATCCAGCGTTTTCCGTTGTTGCTTGTTGCCGCATACCTAGTCCAATAGAAAGAGCCCAGTGTTTATATACCAGGACGTAACAGTGTGTGTGTGTGTGTGTGTGAAAACTAATTGGGCTAAACATGAGGGAGAAGGGGGTCTAGAAAAACAACCTATCTCCCCTTAATGGTATTGTGTTGTGTGGTTAGGTATTAAACATTCAGTATATTCTGTTGTTGCTTGACCGTTGTAGTAATGACATTGGCCTGTTCGAAGTTGGGAGTTTGGGGTTGGAAAGGGATAATTTACGATCTTGTATTTTGTTTTTCTTCGGATTTATCTACTGTGGATTATTCCATTTTCTGTGGATGGGTTCTTGAAATCTGCTCGGTTCCTGTATAATAATTATAACAAATATTACTACTACTAATATTAATACTACTACTACTACTACTAATGATAATAATAATAATAATAATAATAATAATAATAATAATAATGATGATAATAATAATAATATATAATACTAATAATAATAAAAATAATAATTAATAATAATCATAATCGTCTGGTTACTTATAAAGCGCCCGTATCTCCTCCTTCGAGGATTCACAAGAGCATGACCTTCTTTAATAAAACATAGACCATCACCCATCTACCTTGCTCAAGGAGACAGTAACCGCCCGCTATATCCCAACAAAACTTTTCAACTTGAACGGGGATTGAACGCGAGTCTACAGGATGGGAAACAGAGATGCTATCAACTGGGCCAACACAAGACAAAACAGCAAAAACAAAAGTCGTCCCACATAACTAAAGAGGTTAGTATTATTTGATGTATGACTCCAGAAAAAATGAGGCTAATGTTTCCTTGAGCAGGTCACCTTTCTCTCCATGATATGCTGATGCTGATGTTGTTATTATTCGTATGCAGCAGCCAGTCCAGTGAGGCACATATGATGAATGATGCGGTACGGTCGCGCTAATAAGTCATGTCTCAGCTGTCATTACGTTTGGCTTGCTCTGTGCTGTATTAACACCTTACGAGCGGCCTAGGCGGTATATAATATGTAGCCACCAGCGGGGTGTTTTTACCCAAAATAGGGCTGTTTACGTGATCATTTTCATGCCTAAATAAGACCCAGAGCGTAAAACAAGTATCTATCCCTGAAGGGCATAAACAGAGCTTTCCAATGACACCATAACGATCCTTTTATGATGGCTAGTTTTCTTGCAACAACCGCGCAACGCGAGTGCAAAAAGCATGTAATTCGGCACTTTCCCCATACAATTCCGTATGTAGCGAGTGAGAGAGGGAGGGAGGAGGTGGGATTCGTGTCAGTAGGTTCGCCGCGGTGGTCTGGAGCAGTCATACGCTCGCTACTCTTTACTTTTACCGTTTTACTTTATATCAAAGAAAGTCTTAACCCTACCCTCTTGTCAAAACCTCAAATTGTGAACGTCGACGCATCTTTTGTGCTAATAAAGAATAATAAAGGTACAAAAATAATACTTGCATTAATATACAGACCTCCAGCTCAATCAGTGCAAACTGACCGAGAAATTTACGAACAAATTGCAGATGTAAGTAACTCACAAGATACCGTAATTTTTGGCGACTTTAATTTACCTGTGACCAAGTGGGGCGATACTCTTACTTCACACTCCGGACATGACTTGTATACGAACTTGCAAGAGAGTTCGCTTTATCAATTTGTTCGAACGCCAACCCGTGGTAATAACGTTCTTGACATTGTACTTGCAACAAAAGAAGAATTAATAGAGAATTTGAATGTTGGTGATGAATTCAGTAACAGCGACCATCGTACGATAACTTTCACTTTAAAGTTTACTAGTAACGAACCAAATAGTAGCATCGAAAAAGTCCCTAATTTCAAGAAAGCAAACTTCCATAAACTTAGAGCTATGTTTCAAGAAACTGACTGGAGCTTTTTAATTCACAATAACGACATAAATACATCTTGGAAGTTATTCGAAGCCACTTACCTAAAAGCAGTGCAAGACTGCATACCATCGAAAATACGGCGTCCAGGCCATAATAATAAGCCCAAATGGTGGAATAAAGATATTTCAAACTGCCTGCTTGCTAAAAAATTTGCTAATGATAGATTAAAATCCTCACAAAATGACGAAGAACGGCTGAAATTTGTAGAGCTACGACGCAAAGCCAAAAAGTTAATTAAGCAAAGTAAAAAGACCTTAGAGTTACATATTGCGAATCAAAGTAAAACAAACCCGAAAGAATTCTATAGTTATATCAGAAAGAAAAAAGTAGTTACTTCAACTGTTGGACCGTTAGTCGATGAAAATGGAGAATACACCAAAGACGAAGTACAAATGAGTAATGCCCTCAATACCTTCTTTGCATCAGTTTTTACAACCGAAGACCTCAGTGATATCCCTACACCATCGCCGATTCAGATTGATAATTCAGATGTTCTAAGCAATATCACCGTTACAGAGAGAGAAGTATTGAATTGTTTAGATAAACTCAAGGTAAATAAAACGCCTGGACCTGATACAATCTTGCCTAGAGTTCTAAAGGAAGCTAAGGATGAGCTCTCCAAACCACTGACATTACTATTCAATAAATCCTTGCAGTCTGGAACTATGCCCGATCAGTGGAAGCTAGCCAACGTAACACCGATATTCAAAAAAGGCAGCAAATCCCTACCCAGTAACTATCGTCAAAATTAGCTTAACCTCAGTTGTATGTAAAATGCTAGAAACGGTCATACGAGACCGACTCGTAAATCACTTAGAGGAAAATAACATACTTAAAGATACTCAACACGGCTTTCGTAAAAAACGTTCCTGTTTAACAAACCTCTTAGACTTCTTCCACGATATCCTCAACCTCTACGATGAGAGTAAAGCTGTAGATATTATATACCTTGATTTTCAAAATGCCTTTGACAAAGTTCCCCACAAACGTTTACTGCTAAAACTAAAAGCGCATGGAATACAAGACGGTGTGTTGAAATGGATAGAAAATTGGCTCAGCGACAGAAAGCAAAGAGTAGTCATAAACGGTAAGGCATCTAAATGGACCAATGTAAGTAGCGGAGTACCCCAGGGATCGGTACTAGGACCAATTCTCTTTCTAATTTACATCAACGACATAGATGAGGGTCTCACCTGTACAATCTCAAAATTTGCTGACGATACAAAAATTGCAAATAGCGTACTCTCAAAAGAACAAGTTGACGATATGCAACACAATCTAGATAAATTGTCATGTTGGGCCCAAATTTGGCAAATGAGTTTCAATGCGGATAAATGTAAAGTACTACATATCGGATACCTAAATGAGAAAGCAAACTATTCGATGAATGGCACTCAGCTTAAGAATGTAAACAGAGAAACCGATCTGGGAGTAACAATATCGAGTAACCTAAAACCGAGTCAACAATGTTCAGAAGTTGTTAAGAAGGCAAACAAAATAATTGGCTTTATAGGCAGGTCATTTGAGCATAAATCCAAAGAAGTTATCCTAACCCTTTACAATTCCTTATTCCGCCCTCTTCTGGAATACTGCGTTCAATCTTGGTGCCCTTATTACCAAAAAGATATAAACAAGCTAGAACGAGTTCAACGTAGAGTTACCAAAATGATACCTAGCCTAAAGAACAAACCATACGAAGAGCGTCTTAGAGAATTAAATCTATTTCCTTTAACCCAGCGCAGATTAAGAGGTGACTTAATTCAAGTGTTCAAAATCATCAAAGGCATCGACAATATGAACTGTAGTAAGTACTTCACTATCGACCTATCTAATTACACGCGGGGAAACGGTTGCAAAATTATTGGTAAATCTTTTAACTCACACGAATCTAAGAATTTCTTCTTCAATCGAGTTGTCAACTTGTGGAATGGGCTTCCCCGAAACGTTATAGACTGCATCACCGTTGATTCATTTAAACTCCGCCTAGACAAATATCTCGCATCAAACCCGCGACTGACTGCGTTTGTAAATGAATAACTTTATTTTATCCCCCCCTCAGTTACTAACCCATCTGTCCCCTACTAACTTCCTAATCCTGCCACGGACATTAGTTCCAGGGCAGTAATTCCCTTTCCAATGTTCCCTTACCCACTCTAAACCACTGTTTGGACACTTGATCCTCAGTGTTTTGGAGGACAAGCAACCTAGAAGGGTCACTAGATCTGTTGTTGCTTGATTTCCTTTGTACTCCTTTGTACTCTCCTGCCACCTCTTGTCTCTCTCTCTCAGCAACATTACGTGCTGAAATTGCCACACGACCTATGTCGAGCGCCGCCAGATAGTCCAGATTTATTATACTCGACTTATGTTGCGCGCCGATAGTTATGGGTTAATGTCTGTCAGATGTTGAATAGGGTGGGAAAGTGAAGGAATATGGTTGTTTATCTCACTCAAAAAGAATAAATCATGTGTAAATATTGCTGATACCATTATTGATCAAAACATAATTGGTGCCGAGACATCACTTATTAGCGCGACTGAACTTGTCAATGATGCTTCTAGTCCATGAACCACTTAACCCCTTCTGTACGTCTTTTTCATTGGATTTCAGCTACATTTAGACGATTTTGTAAAGCTTAGGAAAAGATGTATGGTAGCAAAAAGCAGTAATTTGCGATAGTCAGTAGCCTTTTTTTTAATGGGCAGAGGTCTTTCCTAAGCTGAAAAAAATCGTCTAGTAGTCGCCAGAATATAATGAAAAGTACATCACCGGTATAGATGGGGTGAAGGGGTAGTGGCTGTTTTTTCGGTCTATTTATTCAGTTATTCATATATTTTGTAGTTTACTCGCTAGACCCCCATCAAACTTAAACAACATAATAAATTAAAAACAAAAAATAACATCCATTTGGAGTGTGACCATCTTGGAGTGTGGCCGTTTCGGAGTGTGGCCGTTTTGGAGTGTGGCCGTTTCGGAGTGCGGCCGATTTGGAGTGTGACCATTTTGGAGTGTGGCCCTTTCAGAGTGTGACCGTTTTGGAGTTTGGCCGTTACGGAGTGTGACCGTTTCTGAGTGTGGCCGTTTCGGAGTGTGGCCGTTCTGACTTGAAACCCTTTATCTCGACACGACAATGGATGAGACCAGTTTTCATGAGACGTTGTGAACCAAATTATTAAGTCTTCAGGAGTTCATGCCCTGAGAGAGAGAGAGAGAGAGAGAGAGTGTGTGTGTGAGAGTGAGTGGGTCAAGTAATATGGGG
>CM064507.1:5702100-5780094 GCA_032716605.1 Paralithodes platypus | reverse complement strand
AAATTGACTATTTTAATGACTGCACATTTCTAAATCATTTTCTGTCATTTCTCCTATCAAAGTTTTAAGGGGACCCTTACATCTCTAACCTTGGATTTATATAGTTGGTAAAAAGCTTTAGGATTATTTTTTGAGTCGTTGGCAACCTTAATTTCATAATTTCTTTTTTCTTTCCTAATATCCTTTTTTACCTGTCTTGATAGATTCTGATAGTAAGCAAGTATTGGTGACTTTCGCCTTTCCTAATTTTTCTATATATTCCTCTCTTTTGTCCTAGAAGATCTAATAGTATATTATTCACCCATTTGGGTTGGTTCTGTTGTTGATCTAAATTTTCTTTTGGGGATGTATTATGTGGTGCATTGAATACTGACTCGATAAAATTATCGTATGTATATACCAAGGTGGACGTCTCTTCCTGACTTAAGATGACAGGTGCCTGAGAAGGGGTACACTCATTTGGACACCTGCGATCGACTTAATTTTTTTGACCATAGGGTCTGCTAATAGGGCTCTTCTTAACCCACCATAATTGGCTTTTCTGAAGTCAGGTATTAATGTTGTATTCTCTCTGGTATTACCTTTCCATTGTATATTAAAATACACAGAATTGTGGTCACTATTTCCTAGGTGGTCCCCTATCTCTACATTATTTACCATATGTTCCTTGTTACTGAAAACTAAATTGAGAATATGATTACCTCTAGTCGGCGTATCTATGAATTGAAATAAAAAACTATCTTGTACTACCTCTATAAACTCCTCAGAATCAGAGTCTACTATTTGATGCTGCCAATCTGCATTCGGAAAATTAAAATCCCCCATAATGCACACATTGCTAAACCTTGATGCTATTTTAATTTCCTCCCATAATGACGTTCCGTCATTTCTACTCATATTTGGCGGTCTATACATAACTCCAATAACTATGGTCTCACTACCTTCGTTAACCTCTACCCAAACACTTTCATTATCGTTATTTAGTCTAATACCTGATTTAATACAGCTTTTTAATGTACTCCTGACAAACACTGCTATACCGCCACCCCTCTTACTTGTTCGGTCATATTTAAACAAACTATATCCTGGTATATATTCTTCCTCGTCTTTCCCTCCCCTTTCCCATGCTGATGGCACAACCATCACTTCTTCCTCTGACAAAGCTAAACTCTTCGCTCAAACTTTTGCCAGAAACTCTACCTTGGATGATTCTGGTGCTATTGCTCCCTCTCCACCCTCCTCTCTCTTACTTATGCCTAATATCCTAATCTCTTCTAAAGATGTACTTTCTACCCTCTCTGGGCTTAATACTAATAAGCTGTACGGTCCGGTCCGGACGGTGTTCCTCCTGTTGTTCTCAAAAACTGTGCTTCCGTTCTGACTCCCTGCCTAGGCAAACTCTTTCGTCTCTGCCTATCCTCTAACGTCTTCCCTTCATGCTGGAAGTTTGCTCACGTTCAACCTGTCCCAAAGAAGGGTGACCGCTCTCAACCCTCCAACTATCGTCCAATTGCTCTCATCTCATGTCTTTCTAAAGTTTTTGAAACTATTCTTGCTTCCAAATTTCTTAAGCATTTCTCTTCTCATAATTTGCTCTCAGATCGCCAGTATGGCTTCCTTAAGGGTCGCTCTACTGGTGATCTTCTTTCATATCTTACTAACTCTTGGTCATCCTCCTTTCGGGACTTCGGTGAGACTTTTTCTATTGCAACTAGACATATCGAAAGCCTTCGATAGAGTCTGGCATAAATCTTTAATTTCTAAACTACCCTCCTTCGGTTTCTATCCCTCCATAATGTGCCTTTGTCTCTAATTTCCTTTCCGGCCGTTCCATTGCCGCGGTTGTGGACGGCCATTGTTCACTTCCTCACCCTATAAACTCTGGTGTTCCTCAGGGCTCTGTCCTATCTCCTATTCTCTTTCTAATTTTTATAAATGATCTCCTCAACTGTACCTCAATTCCCATCTATTCATAAGCAGACGACTCAACCTTACACTACTCCATTAGTTTTTCAGAACGCCCCAGCCAGCAATCCCTCAACGACAAACGTAATGAAGCCATAGAACTCTTAAATTCTGATCTAAATACTATCTCCAATTGGGGCAGAGAAAACCTTACCATTAATGCTTCCAAAACCCAATTTCTCCATCTATATATCCGTACGGAACTCCCAGCGGACTATCCCTTATTCTTCAACAATACAAAAATTAATCCTTCATCTTCTCTCAATATTCTTGGCGTCTCTTTTTATTCTGCTCTCAGTTGGAAGGACCATATTACCAGTCTTGCTAAGGCAGCCTCCCAGAAGCTGAGTGTGCTCAACCGCCTTAGGGGGTTCTTTTCCCCTGCACAGCTTCTTGCTCTGTACAGGAGCAGAGTGTGTGCTTGTAATGAGTATTGTGCGCATGTGTGGGGAGGTTTCCTCTCACACTGCTCCTAGACAAAGTTGAAAGGAAGGCCTTTCGTATCATTAACTCCCGTCCACTCACCAACTCTCTGCAATCTCTCTCTCTCCGCCGCAATGTTGCATCTCTCTCGCTATTCTATCGCTACTATAATAATCAGTGTTCCTCAGAGCTTTCCCAGTGTATACCACCTCCTTTACGTAGGGCACGTGGTACCCGTCTTGCAACTCAATCCCACCCCTACTCTGTGCAACTCTCCAACCCGAGAGTAAAACGTTACTCTCAGTCTTTCTTCTACTCAACAGCTGAGCTCTGGAACTCTCTCCCAGAATCTTTCCCTCTTCCTACGACTTAAATTGCTTCAAACTCCGTGTGTCCAGGCATTTTGGCTCGAACGTCCCTTGGTTTTGGCCCTGTCTTTCTTTCAACTATGGGGGAGGCACTCGCTATAGGCAGTTATGCCTTTTACCTCCCTCAATCACATAGCAAAAAAAAAAAAAAAAAAAAAAAAAAAAAAAAAAACACTACCAGATGTCAGGAACAAATTGGCTTACATTTACGATATTGAAATGTCACCAAATACATAGACCATGTTGGATGTCTCAACGTGTATGCCAATGGGGTAGTCGAGAATGTCAGATATTGGTTATTCTTTGTTTAGTAAATGTTCAGTAAGGTCAGACTGTCTTGCAGTCTTTCTCTCTCTCTCTCTCTCTTGCCACTTTGTACAACATTCTTCCGTTCTCAAAGCGATATGGAGCACTATAAATTCACGATTCATGACACGTAGCTGACCTTTTTTATAATCAGAAAAATCAAATAGATAATTAAATTAAATTGAAGGAACCTACTAACAAAATAATATATACTATATATATATATATATATATATATATATATATATATATATATATATATATATATATATATATACATTGTATATATATACAGAATATAAACTTTGATGAATCTTACTGACTAGTACTTTCAATTGTGATTAATCAATCAAATGTAAATAATGTGTATGTTTCTATCTAAGTATACATTATATTTACTTATATAGACATGGATTACAGAAAACCTGAGATATAGATGTAACTCTCTTCACGACACCAATATATAGCAGCAATCCATTATATTACTACCCCGTCGTCAACCAACTAGGCAGACTTTATTATTATAATACCATAGACGAGAGTACTGCACCATCATACCCCATTATGGTCTCCAGTATATCATAGAGGCGGGTCATATACTGTAACGCACTACAGTGCACTGCGGTACTGTTTGTATAATGTAATCCACTAATCTCATTGTTGCTTAAGACTAAAACACCATCATGAATAAACAGACATAACGGCGGTGCTTTATACCTCATTAATATACTCACCACACATTAATCACAATAACAAAAATGTCAACGCGTGGGACATTGTGATCCACATAAGACATACTACAACCACAATACACTAAACACAATGAACACACAAAACAAAAACACATTAAAACAAGTACGGTACCAAACAATATAACTTAGATGACATTTATTCTCATAATAATGATTTAATTCAGTTTCCAATTGAGCAGTAAATACCAATACATTATCCATACCCACACCAAACTGTAGTGTAATGAAACAACTTGGTTGAACCCGAGAACTTTCAGTCTTCTACTGTACTTCTCACTTCTCAGCTTGTACTTCCTCTGTCCAATTGCTCTTCTGTCTTACTTTACTCCTGCCATCTGGTCTGGTAACTGTACTTCTCACTGCTCAGCTTGTTCTTCCTCTGTCCAATCACTCTTCTTTCCTATTTACTCTAGCCATCTGGTCTGGTAAGCAATAGAACTTTCAGTTTTCTACTGTACTTTTCACTTCGCAGCTTGTTCTTCCACTGCCCAATTCTTCTTCTTTCCTATTTTACTCCAGCCATCTGGTCTGGAAGCAATATTATCATAAATTATACAAATTAGGCTCGAAGTTACAACGCAATACAGAACACAAAACCCAATTATACCCCATCTTAAACCCACTAACCAACACCACCAAATTAACCACATACAAGAGCCGCGTCCTACACTACTATAGCACTACCCGGTAGCTCCCCTGTTCCCTCCAACCATCACTTTACATAATAAGTTGGTCCACACAAAAAGAGGCCATCACTCACTGGGTGCTATGATACTTTCTACCCTAGACATCACCCAGTTTCTCTCTCTCTCTCTCTCTCTCTCTCTCTCTCTCTCTCTCTCTCTCTCTCTCATTCGTTTGCTCTTGCTCCCATGCTCTCCCTCTCTCTTATATTTCAATATATATTATATCTTATATCTCAATCCCTGGAGTTAACCACTGTTCCCCACTTTCTGGTTCTCCTTTATTTTTACTATATAAAAATAGACATTAAATTAATCTGTGACGCCTACCAGCGTTTGCAGAATCGCCTCCCGATAGCCACTAGCGCTCGCCAGGGCAGTGAAATGGGCTACAGTTATCAGAGAATGTAATACTCTCTTTCTTGTGAATCGTCATGTCACAGGCAGTATAGAAGTGGTCTTTATTTTTGTCTGTGACAATGCATTATATTTTATATCATCAGCTATAAGTTTAATGTATAAGACTGAATGATACAGCTAGAGAGTGTGAGTGAGTAAGTGCAGGAGGCAGAGTGTTGTGCACGTAGTGTTACGCGTTGTCTCGGTGACGTCATGCCATGGCCGGGCCCTCTGAGTGGCTGGCCGCGTTGCCGCCCTCCTGCCGCAGCAGGAGGTAGTTCCCCCGCACTCCCTGCTGCCTTTGTGCCTTCCTTGCTCAGAGCTTGCCTGACCAGCATAACCTTCACATCTCCCTTGCCATCTGTCCCTGACTTCCACCTATAGAACACTTTCTCTCTCTCTCAACTTCTTAACTCTTATTCTTCTAATCTATTTAACATCAAAACTCCCCTTTGGTTCTGCACGATTTCATATATCGGACATCGCATTATATGCTGAAGCTCTCAGATATTTCATGTTTAGTTAGACATTTTGGAGGGGTTCACACTTTGTCTGTAGAGGTTCGACACACTCGCGGTGTCTCCCTACCTATTTCTTGGTTGTCTGCTGGGCTATTTAATGCTAGACTGGGGTGAGGCTACTGGTGTTGTGATTTCCGAAGTGTACCAGGTTTTGTTGAACTTGTTCAATCGCAACGGATACGTGGGAAGCCTAGGTTGTCTTTCTGACTGTGTACCTTGTGAGTTTAGCACTGTGTTGCGAGTGAGGGCTTTTTGCCTCTGCCACCCAACACTGTGCTAACTCGTTTTGCTTTGACTTGAAGAGGGTCGCCAGGAGAGAACCAGATACTAGCGATCTGGATCTCTCAAGAGAGCACCCCGTCATTTAACGTAATTTGGCCGTACAGTCTTAAGGACCTCGCTAGGCTACGAGCCGCTTGCTCAGCCATTGTTTCCTAGCCTACGACATCCCAGCTAGACTTTATTCGCCTAGCAGACACCCGATTAGGATTATAAACTCTTATGTTATGTATGCAGCATTTTTATTCACGTTGATTGTAAGCCTTGGTTGTTGCTGAGTTTCACAACCTGAGCAGGCTTTTGTGTTGCCTGAGGAAGTACTTCTTTTGTTGTTGAAGATAATACTATTGCGCATTTATCGTTATTCCCGTGCCAGTTAACAATGTATGTCCCTACACTTGTCATATCTTGTTCCTGCTTTATATAACAGTTCAAAATCCGATTCGATCATCTTAAGCAGCATCAGACTTTCTTCAGAAGATTCCTGTTCGATACTTTAGGACTTTCATTCACTTTCTTTAATATAGGAGTGACAGTTTATTATTGTTTAGAGTAACTTTAATTATACCTTCTTCTTGTTTGCATTAAATCATTCCAGTGATTTAATTAAGCTCTCTATCTTTTTTCCTTGTATACATTATTAACGTAATTGTATGTTGTTGTGATCAGGCTGTATCAGAGATCATCAGCCTGTAGTAGTAGTGCATTTATACCGAGTTAGAGGATACCCCGCTATCGCAGATTTAACTCTGGAGGGTATAGGTGTTTTTGTGCGCCGGCATTATAAGTTCGAGGGTTGGATCTAGTGTTACCGTTGTGGCCGTGTGCCTTTCTAGTCCAATGATTAAGAGCCCTTGTTTTATACGAGTCCCGGTCGTAACAAATCCACCCTATTATTCATCTCCCTTGATCATTGTAACATATTTTCATGTATCAGTTTATTTGGTTTATATTACAATTATATTTTAATCCCGTTTCTCATTTCATCGACCCTTTTCATCATCTTCATTCACTCCCTCCTAATTCTAAATCAATCGATATACCCTCCTCCTCCTTGATCTTTATCACTTCTTTAATTTGTGTATGTTCTTGTTAATGTTCTTCATTCTACAGTTTGTTATTATTGTTTTGTCATATACTTCGGTTGTGTTTTTCCCTTGCTCCATTAATTTTCTTACCGTTTATTCTATCTAGTCTTCATTGTTTTCTTTTCGTCTTGTCACTCTTCCAAGAAAGAAAGAATGAGCTTGGAAATAAAATATGCATTATTATTTGTTTTAAGTCACCTGCAGGCATCATGTTATTGTTTCTCTCGGTATGCGCCACCACCAGCCTCCAAGTGTGGTTTTTATCCAGTCTAGGCCAGGTCGTACTTTTGTGAACAGAGATAATTTGTTATAGTTAATCTAATAACCGTGACCTGTTTTGTTTTCATATTCATTGATTTTTTAACATTACCGTTTAGTTTTGTTTTTCATTGTATTCATAATATATCTATTTTCCCTATTTATTGTTTGTGTGTCACCAGCCTCGCTCAGGCAGAAAGTGGCATTAAATATAATAAGTATATGCATATACATTAATTATACAGTATCAAGTCATATAATTGAAGTATATAGAAGTGGTACTTTATTTATGAAAAACCTGTATGTGCCCACCGTTCTCAATATTTCTGCTTATCCTGCAGTCACGCCATATCCTGCCTCCATATGCTCTTGTTTTACTCCGTCAACTCTCGTCAATCACCCTCCCTCTTTCATCCACCCTTCTCTTTTGTTTGTTTCCCTTCTGCTCTCTCATATCTCCATCTTTCTCGTTAATTAGTCTCTCTCCTTTCTCTCCCGTTCTCCTTCCTTCTCGTTCGTCTCTCCCTCCGTCTCTATTGCCTTCATTAACTCTCTACATAAGAAACTGGCACTTATTATTTCCCATCCTCCACACTCCCTTATCGGTTCGCCATCTTCCTTCTCTTAGTTCAACAAGCGATCACATTCACTTAGGTCGTCACGTGTTGCTCTCACTGTTCTTGTGGGGCTCCGTTGTCTTATCTACGGCGCCCAATTATGTCAATGAGTATTAGTTTTAGGTGGTTTATTACTTTCCCTCATTTATCTGTATATGACTTAATATATTTGTTTTAGTCTGACTACATTGGTTTCCTCTATCCTCCTTTAACTCCCATTGTATTAGGTACTTGTTTGTTGTTTTATGTTTGGCACCCTTTCGTGGCACCACACGATCCTATCTGTCTATTCCTCTTTATCTCTTGCATCTGAACCTCTCTCACTCCCTCTCTCTCACACACACACACACTGTCTGTCTTTCTCTCTCTCTCTCTCCAGGATCGGCTTTATAAAATAATTACAACCCTGTGTCCCTTGGTAATTTAGACTCTGATAAATAATCCTGTTTTTGTGTATAGAGAAACACCCTTGAAGAATCTAAGTTCCGATTTCTACACAGATTATGTTATTGCCTTTGGCGACGATAAATGTATTGCATGTGGATATTGTAAGCGAACTCTGTAACCAACCCATTAACCTTTTCCATTTACACTCATTTCCCTAACGTGTTTTATTTATTTTGTTGGTAATGGAGGAGATAGTCTTCTGTTTGTTTTATTATGGCTTTCCTCCCAAAGGTACCCACTAAATCTTGCTTTATGTTCCCACTACCAAGTAGTAAGTTCCACAGGGTACATTCTGTGATTTTATTTAATTGTATGTGCTATCTCTCTCCACCCCCGAGGATAACATAAACCCGTGCCCTTACATAATATTAGTGGACCACCACCACCACCACCACCAAGGCCAGGGTCACTGTTGGAGCGAAGGGTATTTCGGGTCACGTGGAATTGATCCTCTCCTTTGCTCTTGCTTTGGCTCTCTCTATTTGTCGCTTTCGCACACACTCTCTCTCTCTCTCTCTCTCTCTCTCTCTCTCTCTCTCTCTCTCTCTCTCTCTCTCTCTCACATATGGCTGGGGGCTCAGAGTGGAGATTAGAACAGATTGGGTGGCAAAAATCCAGCAAGGTTTATGTGCTTTGATCGTGGGAAGCCTTGGGAGGAGGGTGGTTAACCCTGTGTGACCTTACTGCTAAAGTGTTGTGATGATGGTGTGTGATGATTCTAGTGCGATCCTCAACACCTTCATTTGCATTAATACTGATTGTTTATTACATTTAATATTTCTACTGCTTGTCGATTGCTTAGCATGTACATTCAACATTTTACTTGTAATGCTGTTATTCCTTGTTGTAGAAAGTCTTACTCTTCTTGGACCTGTTACCGGTAACTAACAAATGTGGATTTAGCGAGAGCACTCCGTTATATACTGAATAATCTTTACTGTGAAGTCATTACAAAATGAATTAATGAGAATGAGAAGATGAACATATTTTAATATGTATTAATTATCTTCCATATCCAAAAAGAACACAAAAGGACACAACATAAGAAGAGAGGAGAGAGACAGCGAAGGAAGGGGAGGTGATGATGGGAGGGAAGGCTGAGAATGACAGCTATGAGAGAGAGAGAGAGAGAGAGAGAGAGAGAGAGAGAGAGAGAGAGAGAGAGAGAGATAGAGAGATAACTAATCGTTTTCCTTTTCGTAACAAGTTACTGGCAACACAGGCAGTATATTGGGTGTGGCTTGATATAACTGCAACAACTATTAATAAAAACATATAATAATATAAGTGAATAGATACATATATACGAATAAACAAATATATAAGACAAATAATAAGAGTAAATTTGCGATAACTGAAACCTTTATGGTGACAACATTCAGAATAGAGAAACGGAAAAGACAAAGCACTTGCGAGTGTAGAGCAAAACAATAGCGGTATTACATACAACCAAATAAAAGAGAAACATGGCCGAATAAAAAGATGAAAGACAAAAGTTTGGGGAAGTAGTGTACAGACAAAAATACAATAACGAAGACTGTAGCTAAAAGAAAGACAAATGTACACCAGTTAGGGGGAAAGTATATATAAATGACGATGCAGTGTGTGTATGACTATGAACAAATTATGAACTTGCAAATAACTATACCTTGTTCACAGAAGCTAGACATATGAAAAAGGTCGATCGTATATGGTGGACACAATAAGTGTGTATAACGAACTTTTACCACCCTATAGTCTGTGCACTTAAACCAGACATCTGGGGCCTAAGAGCAAACTGAATTGGGTGATCAAATCCAATGGAAATGGTAAATTCCCATTCCCATTTCCACTTGATAATCCATATATGCGAACAAAGTTTACTGTATTAACATTTACTTTCAATTACGACTACTCTCAGATTTGCTTAGATAAAAATATGTCTATACATTTCTTAGCGTCTTATTAAAATACAATGTAATGTGCAGTATTTTGAATACATTAGGCATGTTTATTGATAATCGTGTTCTCACTCAATAATCCCATGAACCTTATCCTTGTTTCAAGGAAAGGCATAAGAAAGGAAGAGAGAGGAAATATGACAGGAGAGGGGAAAACTGTGGGGAACAAGCATGAGGCAACTACAGTAGACTGTTGATCGAATAATTTATGGGGATTCATTCATATACAACTTTTGACGCAAAAACTGCAAGAGTATAGTTGCTGAAAAAGGTGCCTAAAGATTCGTGGTGTGATTCCTCGTCTAAGGGTAGAATACTATAAGGGAAGGTCTGGCAACCACGAGGGTGAACCCGTGATTAAGAGAGGGTATATACTAAGGTGAAGGAAGGGAAGATGGTAGACTTGTGGTAGACATATAATGATGGGAATATAGTAATGAGGGCACAGGGGAGGGCGTACACGTCATCAAGAGAGGGTAAACGACCGCATATTTACGGAAAATATTAGGAATGTGTGTGGTATAATAAAGGAGCCTATATAATAAACACACACGTGATCTGTAGTATAGTAATACAGACCAATTAGTCTGACAAAATTGTCAACTAACGAAAATCAGTAATTTAACAATGGAGATCAATAATAGAAACTTGAATGAATAATTATTATTCATTCAAGTTTCATTGACCATGTCCAAGCGAAAACTGTATGCTTGGTAAATATCCTTCCTCACCTTGATATATGAACTACTGTATATAAGGGTGTTTTCAGTGTTCCTTCCTCGTCAAAACTCTCAGGAAGTGGCTACTATGCCAGACAGAATTACGTAAAAAATGGAGCAACTGAAGATGTTGATATATTTTTAGCTGAATAGTTTTGAAAACTTTCAATAAGGAGCATATGCCAGTAGGTATGAAGGTAACTTCGAACGCAAATAATGATTCATGCAACGGTGATTAGTTGAATTTAGTAGTTTGTTCTGTTCGTAGTGACTAGATTGATATTTTGGATGGATCTACAATCGGCAGGCCTCTTAATAATTCAAGTACTTAAGTGACATATTTTAAGTCAGAAATACGTTTTATAATTTCTTAGTAGAAGGAGTCATACATGCACACGTAGGAGTAAATTTGTATTTTTATCTTTTAGAGAAAACCAATGGCATTCATTCGTCAACAGCCACCAGGTATTATGTATAGCTAGGTTTTGTAATGACATAAATATCAGGCATCGAGCTTACAAAGAGAATCGCTAATATAAAACAACAAACTTATTGCAATAACACTTAAACCGTATTGCAAAAGGTGCCCAGAAACAAACGCCAATTACCTAGATAAAATTGTGTTGGCGACAAACTACTGAATTGGACCTTATCTAAAGAGCATCACTGTATTAGCCAATATTGATCTGATCCCTGCAGTGTTTCATTTGGAGTCATACCTATACAGTTTCCTCCAACTCCTCTGTTGCCATCGTCTCTACCAGTTTGTCTTCTCCACGGCAATATATTGAGGTCTTCAGACTGCATGTCACTGTCTTGAGAAGTATTGAGCGGGGACGTTATTGGTTCATGGTTTTTGTTGTATGTTGTATTTTGTGTTTGGGCGTATGTGTTTGTCTGTGGGAGAGGGAGGGGGGGAGGGGTTAAGATTGCTGTGAATATCTGTGGTGAGCTATGTTTGGGATAGTGGTATACGATATATTGATGGTGTGTGTGCATAACATTATATTAGTGAGATGCAGTTGGCTCCCTTACAATTTGTTTTGTCGAAGTGTTTGTGAAAATTCTATAGATGTGTTTGCATAATTATTAGTGATATCTCTATATAAACATTGTTGTCTTTGATTCTCATATTTTGCATAGGCCTGGATAAGGTCACTTAGATTAATGTCAATTTCTATCAAGCCTCTTAAAATTGTACCCATACAAACTATCCATTATTATTATTTGTTTTTCTAATTATTCCATGCAACATAAACCAAATCATATATAATTAATGTATATTGTGACCCTACAAAGGATATCATGATTTCATTTGTCAACTGTTGTGGAGAAAAATCCTCTGCAAACACTTCGTAATTGACGCCAGGTATTTCATTGCCTATTTGTTTGTTTGTTTACACGGCCAAATGTTTAAGGTTGTAGAGCTGTAAACTATCACAAGTATTGAGATGGATCCAGAGATTGTTTCAAGCACAATATAAATCACGTCGGGAAAGGAGGATGGGGTGCAGCTCCGACCCAACTGCCAAACACAACCCCTATATTGCTAGATTAAGGACAGTTAGTTTTGTATAGCCTACATATGTTAGATGTGTCAAATAACCGTTATGATATAATGTGTTTGACAAATGGTGTTATAACTGATGGTTTAGTTGAGCTTATATATAAATCGTAATATTAAACAATATAATAGGTTAATATGGATAGGAAAAATGAGTATCGAGTAAAATGGGAATGGCTAGTAAATTGTAAGTATATCTTTTGCGAGATAAGCAATGCTAGGAACACCAGTGCATTCTAGTATAATGGATCGCACAAATCCCCGTTTACTTTCATGATAAATGTTTACGAACACAAAATACTAGTCCCAGTTCCAGCTCTCAGTATGATGCCACAGTGTTAACAACATTCCTCACATTACACCGGTGGTATTATATTAACACAGGAGACATATTACGAGCCAGCCCGGGAACAACTGGCCATAAATTAAACATGGACTCTCACACAACAACAACATCAGGTCGGCCACAATAATTCTGAAACTATAAACTAAGAACCAACGTTTGAGGGTTCTTTCTCTTCGAGTCGAAGAGTCTCAAACTAAATTTCTTCTAATATTTCAAATAATTATATAGTCTATATTTTGTTATGTCCATAGCAAATAATCACATATTACATTTTTTTTTTTTTTTAAAAGACCTCCGTCTACATATTGTGAAAAACCTGTTATCCTCCGGCAAATTGTGGGGTTGAGTAAGTGAAGGGGGAGGACAGTGAATGAAGGAGGATGCATGTTTTTCATAATACGTGTTGCTAGCCCCAAACGCGCGAGCAACTGTGGCTTTCAACCATCCGACACATCCCCTTTTATTAATGTGCATCACACATGTTACATACAAATAAGGATTATGTTTTGTTTTACCCTACTGTGGAAAGACTACGGATACACCACTCCTGCCGGGGCCTCACGCAGTGGCATGACCCAGTCCTGTCGAACTGAGCTCATGACGCTGGTGGCATTGCCCCGGAGGATAGCCATCCCTAGTCTTTGCTTGAGCCAGAGGGTTTCCCGGGGTTCTCCTGAAACTTCTCTGATTTTACGGCCTATTTCATTCACCATCTTAAGGGTGGTAGGGCCGAAGACTCCTGAAGTTTCGAATGCCAGGGGCTCGAACTGATGAATTCTGGCGATGGCTTGATATTTTTCTCGCTTTTTATTTTCTGCTATCCGGGCGGCTTCACCTGCTTCGTCGGCGTTTCTGGCGGCGTTGGTTGTGGAGAAAGTGTCAACACATGTGGCATCCCACACGAGGCACCGGCCATTCTTGTAAGAGAAAGTGGTCATCCCATCTGGCCGTTTGCCGTCTTCTCTGTGAAGTCCATGTGGTTCGAGGATTGATGCACAGTTAGCACTCTGCAGGGCCCATTTTATGACATCATTTAGTGCAGAGTGTCTTGGCAGGCGGCCTGCGTTGTAATTACATGACAAGGCATGGTGACCTTGAGCATCCATCCTCCCATCACACTTGCAAGTGTGTGGGTGACAAACTGCCGCACCCACTCTGAGCGCGATGGCGACCCGGAGCGCTTCAGCATCCAAGTGAGTTCCAAGAGGTGGGATGGGGATGGCGTGTAACCACAAGCCACTCTCCGAACGGGCGGCTGCCTGGAGGCGTGCTTTTGCAACCTGGTCTGCATTGGTTAGGAGATTTTCTTGAGTTTTCTTCGCCGAGATGGTATCCCACGCTTTCTGCTTGCTCCTGGAGGTACCCTGAGGCTCCTCCTCTACTCCTGTACTACTCCTGTACTTCCCTTCCAGGTGTTAATCGCTGCTGTTACGTCCCCATTAAGTGTCATTCCGGGTTTAGAATAAAGGATGGACAATACGAGGTCGTTGGTCGCGATGAGGGAAGAGATAAAGGCTGGGGAGGCAATATCCGAGGCTCTCCGTATGCCCAAGCCCCCGAGGCGGACAGGAAGGGTGGCTTGTGTCCAGGCCTGTTCTTTAAATTCCACGTTGGTGATGCTGGTCACTGCTTCTCGGATTATGCTGTCTAATTCTTGGAGGCCGCCATTGTTCGTGTAAGTCATCGATGTGCGCAGGAGGTATTGGAGTTTTGGGATGGAGAAACAGTTCTTGAGCAGGGCCAGAGCTGAGTGGGCATCGATGTGTATCAGGCGACTCACGAGACGTTGAAGCTCCTCCTTTTTAACTTGAAGTGCTGGTGGGATTGCTGCCAGAGTTAGTGGGGAACCTAATAGGGTTTGCTGGTGCTCCTGAAGGATCTTTACATCTGGCAATATGTTTCGGAACAGGGCCTGAGTCTCTTCTCCTTGTTCACGTGTGTGGTTGAGGAGAACAAGTTCACATTTGGTGTCATTTATCACTAGCCCGGCCTGGCCGAGGTCAGTTATGATGTTATTTAGGTCGGTTAGAACGTTCTCTACTGACCCACCCAAGGTTGCATCGTCCAGGTACCATACATTCAGCTCTGACCTTACTTTGTTAGCTGCTGCATCCACCCCTATTGAGAAAAGAGCAGGACCACCTGGATCTCCCTGCTGTAACCTGGTATCTGATGGGATTACCGTCTCGCCAAAAATCAGGATTGAAGGTTTGGAATAAGCCTGCCAAAGTAGGGGGTACAGAGTGGGGATGTGTTCTTGAGCTGCACGGAGGAAGACATCCCTGCGAATGCTGTTGAATGCGTTCCGCATGTCAATCTTTAGAAGCACTCGTTTTTCTTGGGCTTGGCTGAGGTAGGTGCGGGTTGCGTGTACAGCAGCTTCACACCCCCCTGGAGTTCCGAAACCTAGTTGAACTGGTCTTAAGTGTTGACCTAGGCCATTCGAGAGTGGTTTCAAACCCACCTTTGTGGCAAGGCGGCGGAAGGTGTTCCCTACTGCTATTGGGCGCACACCGCCATCTTATTTTGCCAGTGCACAGAGTGATGCCCCAAAAAATAGGGGTGTGGCACAGTCGGGTACTTCCCCTCTTAAAACCATGTTGATGAATTTGGTGAGGGTTTCCAAGAGTGCCTCCCCAGCAGCTCCTGATCCCTGACCCAAGAGGCCTTTGAGGTGGGCGGGTCGGATACCATCTGGGCCCGCGGCTGAGCCTGCTGGGAATGAAGTCACTGCGGCGACCACCTGCTCCTTCGTGACAACTAAAGGTTGGCGCATCTGGTCATTTGGGGCAGGGGGGAGGTTTAGGTCCCTAAGTGTAGGTGGGTGCTTTTCTTGTAGGGCTTCAACAACTTCGGTGCCTTGATCAGCAAAACCTTCTGAAGAGGACAACAGTCTGACGGCCCCTTTGATGTCACTATCCGCCAGCTTCGCAGCAGCCACCTTACGTAGCTGTTCAGCCTCTTCCTCTTCCTTCTCCTGGTGCTTCTGGGCCCTGTTTGGTTGCTGTTCGGGGGGTTCCACCAGTTTGTTTCCATCCATATACTGTGCTACTTGACGTTTCACTCTGGTGGCTAGTGAAACCTGAAGATGGTCTTGTATGTTGGTTCTGGGTGGTTTTCGGAGGGCCCCATAGGAGAAACCCAGGAGCCGTGCCCATGCGAGGGGTGTCTTGAGCTGTAGGGCCTGCTTTATGATGGTTGTAAGGGCCTCCGCCACTTGGATTCTGGCTCCTTTAGGTACCCGGGCAAGGACCTGGATCCGCGCTTTCCATTTGGTCACCAGTTGGGTCAAGTCGGCGACCGGTGTTGCCGGTGTTGCCCCGGTTGGCTCTGCAGTGGGCCCTGGGCATGCGAGACATTTCCAGTTTGGTTGTTCTCCTGATGTTTTCTTTGTCAGCTTAGCACAAGATAAATGAATAGATCTAAGACAGCCGGAACATTTTCGCGAATTCTTTCTTGCATTGGTTGTTCCGCACTTAAGACACTTAGTATCTGCTAGGCCATAGTCTTCCAAGATTATCCGTTCCTCTGCCTCTACCAAGCCGTCCTCCTGATCTTCCCGTGGTGCTTCCATCTCTACCATGTCTCCCTTGTTTCAGAAACCCCGGGAAATCTCTCCTGGCACATATCTAGATTATTGCTGTTGTTATTAATGTATAATTGGCTGGATGCATAACAATAGTCGACCTTTCTGATGGGATATGTAAAAAAAAAAAAAAAAAAAAACATCACATATCATAGTCAACCTTTCTGATGGGCAATTGGCCTGCTTCTCCTAAAGCTAAGTGGTCAAATGTATAAATCCTCGGCATTGGGCACCGGTACAACTAAAAGATCTAACTGATTGAAAGGAAGCACGCCAATTATATCCTATGATTACTTACACTGGCGACGCCACCCTGATGTTGAGTATTAATAAATGCTTAGGATATAATGCTGTCAACATCAAGATAGGGAGAGAGCCAGAGAGTGAGCGAGAGCCAGGATCTGAGTGGGTAACCGGATCTAGGGCAGCAGTTATGGAAAAATTATTAAATTGTACAAAATGTTAAGAGAGAGAGAGAGAGAGAGAGAGAGAGAGAGCAGGGGCGAGGGAGAAAGAAAGCGAGCTGGAGAGGGGGCTGGCCTGGTTGGGTATGAAAGATGTTAGAGGAAAACAAATAACTAAAATGATAAAAAGCGATCTGAAGTTATAGATAACCAAAACAATAATGGCAATGAGGCGGTTAAGTGCGGTGATGAAAGTGGATGGAAAGATGTTAAGGATAAAGAGAGAGAGAGAGAGAGAGAGAGAGAGAGAGAGAGCTGGCCTGGTTGGGTATGAAAGATGTTAGAGGAAAACAAATAACTAAAATGAAAAGCGATCTGAAGTTATAGATAACCAAAAAATAATAGCAATGAGGCGGTTAAGTGCGGTGATTGAAAGTGGATGGAAAGATGTTAAGGATAAAAAGGAGAGAGAGAGAGAGAGAGAGAGAGAGAGAGAGAGAGAGAGAGAGAGAGAGAGAGAGATATGAAAATGGACCTTGTAGCAAGTATTTCCTAAATGGTTAGAGAGAGGGAAATGAAAATGGACCTTATAGCAAATACTTCATAAAGGTTAGAATTGTTTGAGAAGTTGAAGGACCGAGGGTCGGGTAGATGGAAGATGAGGCCTATGGTGGGGAACCATAAGGGTGAAACTGCCTGCCCTATAAACGGTCACCTCACTCACCTTGTGGTCACTGCTGGAGGTTTATGGTGCCTGGGCAGGGCTGGGCTAGTGCCTGACGGCTCCTTGTCCCCTCACTGATACTGGTAATAACACTCTCAAGATTAAACTAAATATGCTTTGTGGGCGATGTTTAAACAAGAAACCAGTTCTGTTTACTATGTGCCGAAACACCGTATCATCGCCGATCTTCTGATACGTATATGGGTCACTCAGCCCCACGATACCCCTCCGAAAATCCCCTCTTTTGAGGAGCTCAACCGACCCGTGTGCTCTCACTGTGCTCTCACTCACTCACTCATAATACATGGATATACAGTATATTGCCATAATATAGACAGTGGTTAACATAGGAACCTTCAAACCATTAATTACCGCCACCACAATTGACAAACAACTCTCCCAACCATTAATTAGAGCCAGTAATTTTTGTCTGAATTTACCAGCAGCAATCATACTAATAACAAGGTTTCCACAATAACTACACACACCACAAACATAAACACGATTTTTCAGGGGAGCAGCCACAATCGGAAGACTGTCCTCCTGAAATTAACACCAAATCCAAAAATATATTATCGAGGGCGATCCTGTCAGAAAATGATTAACGCTACCATCCAGCTCTCAATATATTAAGTAAGGGAAGGGTAAAACTAACATTAAATAATATCTGGAGACATTCTGCTTGCATAGATATCCTTTATATTAGCATATTGAACCTTAATACATATAAGAACATAAGAACATAAGAAAATGGGAGTCTCCAAAAAGCCGATCGGCCCATACTAGGCAGATCCCTGTCACACCCAACCCCAATTACTAGGCCCAATTATAGGCCCAACTCACTAATACCTTGAGTACTGACCCCACCAAAACGATCAGAGATTAACACAAGATTACGGGGGTCTGCTGAGCGCCGATTGGCCCACACCTGGTAGATCCCCCTCACACCCATCTCGTCCATATGCCTATCTAATTTTATCTTAAAGCTCCCTATCGTTCCCACTATATCACTCGGTAGCCTATTCCACCCATCTACAACTCTGTTACCAAACCAATATTTGCCTATATCTTTTCTGAAACGAAATTTATCTAATTTGAAACCATTTGTTCGAGTTCTTTCGCTATCACTGAGCTTCAGTACATTTGTCATGTCTCCCTTATTTGTCCCACTAACCCACTTGAACACTGCTATCATATCCCCTCTAACTCTGTGTCTTTCTAACGAATGTAAGCCTAATTTGTTCAACCTTTCTTCATATGGTAGATTTCTAATATTATGAATCATTTTTGTCATTCTTCGCTGTACTCTCTCTAACGAATCTATGTCCATTCTGTAATAAGGACACCAAAATTGGACAGCATAATCCATATGAGGTCTTACTAATGACAAGTAAAGTTTCAAGATAACATCGGCAGTTCTGTTACTCACACTCCTTGAGATGAACCCTAGAATCCTGTTTGCCTTGTTACGTACGCTTATACACTGTTTGCTAGGTTTCAAATCGTTGCTAACAAACACACCCAAATCTTTCTCGCAGTCTGAGTTTTCTAATTCAGCATTAGCTAGTTTATATTTTGCATTAGTATTCGTCTTTGTACTCGTAGAGACAGATTGAGGAATGAAGAGATACGTAGGAGAGTGGGGTAGCAGGAACATTTGTCAGCCAGAGTGGACAGAAGGGTGCTGAGCTGGTATGGTCATGTTGAACGAATGGGAGATGAAAGGCTTACAAAGAGAATATGTGAGTCAGGTACAAGGGGAGATAGAAGGGCAGGAAGACCCCCATTGAGATGGAGAGACTGTGTAAGAAAAGCTTTGGATGATAGAGGAATGACTATAGATCAGGCAGGGGAAGTGGTGGTGGACAGGAGTGAATGGAGAATGCTTGTGAATAGTTGAGTGAACATGTGGTCATTTGGAGCAAGGGGTCGGGCGCAAGTTGGACTAGATAATAGTCCATCAGGTGCCTGGCCCGGGGAGATGATTAATAATATGAAGGGTGCGCCTGGAAGTGTGATGGGAGGACGTGTGGCTTTGGCTCCGCTGCATGTCTGCCTGCCGAGATTGGAACCTCTCCGGGTGGTCGGGGGCCGTGGGAGTGCTGGAGCGACCTTGGTGACCCTTGTCTCTGGGTCTTCTCCTGGGTGACCTGGATGTGTGTGAGTTTGTGCTTTTTATCTGTGTTTATTCGTTATTTTATGTTGTTTTTGTGTTTTCCCTGTTCTTGCTCTGTCTTGAGTCGGCTACCCCCAAAATGGAGATTGGGCCTGAGCATATAGATAGATAGATAGATAGATTCGTCTTCCTTATCTTTAATACCTTGCATTTGTCAATGTTAAAATTCATCTGCCATTTTACTGACCATTCGTGTAAGGTATCTAGATCCCTTTGGAGGCACTCTATGTCGCTATCTGAATCTATTGGTCTCCCTATTTTGGCATCGTCTGCGAATTTACTTATCCTACTAGTTATACCTAAATCAAGGTCATTTATGTATATAATAAATAACAGAGGACCCAATACAAATCCCTGGGGGACACCACTCTTGACTGATCCCCACTCTGACTTAGTACCATTTATGCTGACTCTCTGCTTCCTACCAATTAGCCATGACCTAATCCATCCCAACAACGACCCACCTATTCCATGCGCCTCAACTTTTCTCATCAATCTCTCATGAGGGACTCTGTCGAAAGCCTTACTGAAATCTAAATATATTATATCATATGACTTGTCATTATCTACTGCTTCATACACCTCTGAGAAAAAACTAAGCAAATTTGTAAGGCAAGAACGTCCCTGAGTGAATCCATGCTGAGAAGAATTTATTAAATTAAATGTTTCTAATTTTACTAGCAATAATTGACTCTAGTAGCTTTCCTATGATTGATGTGAGACTAATGGGACGGTAATTGGATGCTATTGATTTATCACCTTTTTTGAAAATCGGAACTACATTTGCAATCTTCCAAGCTTCTGGAACTAAACCGGTTTCTAATGACTTGTTAAATAGAAATGTTAATGGGTAACCTAACTCATCTCTGCATTCTTTTAATACTCTAGCATATACCTCATCTGGACCAGGCGATTTCTAAGGTTTCAGTCTGTAAATTTCCTTAAGCACATCATTTCTACTTATAGTAACCGCACTTAAGCTATTTTCTATACTATCAGTATATACCTTACGGACTTATGGAAACTGTGCCAAATTTTAATTTGTGAAAACGGAAAGAAATTGATTATTTAATGTACTGCACATTTCTAAATCATTTTCTGTAATTTCTCCAATCGAAGTTTTAAGAGGACCAATTACGCCTCTAACCTTGGATTTATATAGTTGGTAAAAAGCTATGATGATGATGACATTATTGCTAAAAAGCTGAGAGATAAATTATCTGAGAGAGAGAGAGAGAGAGAGAGAGAGAGAGAGAGAGAGAGAGAGAGAGAGAGAGAGAGAGAGAGAGAGAGAGAGAGAGAGAGAGAGAGAGAGAGAAAGGCTCATATGAAGAGAGAGCGTGTTTGTATGTGTACACATTTGTATGTGTATGCTTGAGTGCAAGTGTTTGTGTTGTGTTTGCATGATGCTTCTTGCACTTGAAGAATGTGATGAGTGTTTACTAGTTCATAACGTGTAAGAGACCTGACACCTAACATTGTACAAGCTTGTTATGCCTGCTGGGTATGTGTGCGGTAGACTGCGTGAGTTATGTTTGAATGCAAGCAATATGTTTGTATTATAAATTAATGTATGGGTGTGTTTGTGTATCTGGGTGACTGTACGCAAATGCCGAATCTTATGCACTATATGTTTGCAGGTATGCATGTTTGTCTACTCTTGACATCATACGGGAACTACTGCCACCACAGTTGGCTTACAACTCTTCATACCAATATTCAGCATACATTATGCCCACCACTAGTTGGCTAAATGTCTATCATTCCATAATGTATGAGATGTTGGACACTACCTGTATTGTAAATGGCTACCCTCAACATAAGCTTGTCATGTAAATGTAAAGTATATTCACGTGTGTGTGACTGGTCAGGAGAACACTTTGGTGCGTTTGTCTGGGTTCGTTAGTGTCAGTGGGTGAGTGTGTATGTGTAAGTAGGGTTGCATTTTGTGACGCCTCCCGGCGTTAGCAGAATGGTTGCGTGGGGCATTGCAGCTCGCTAGCGCTCGCCAGAATGGGGGATAGGCTACAGTTGTCCTAGAATGATCTTCTTTATTTCATTAGTGTCGTGTTGCCACAGACAGTCTAGAAATGGTCTTTGTTTTGGTCTCTGACCGCGCCTTATATTTTATATTCGCTATAATATAAATGTTGCTTGTGTGGGAGGCGAGCGAGAGAGTGTGAGGGAGTACACCCGGCAGCGAGGTGAGCTATGACGCGGCTCGCTTGGGCGCTGACGGCGTTGGCGGCCGGGTGGTCAACTAGTCCCTTCCCGTCGCTGCCTCGTGTTCTTTACCAGCTCAGAGCTTGACTGACATGCGTATCGCCTACATCCTTTGCAATTCTGTCCCCCATACTCGCTACTTTGCATACTATTTCTCTCTCTCGACTTCTCCTTTCTCATTCTCTAATCTTTATTAAACTCAACATCCCTTCTGGTTTCAGCATAGACGTTCACCGTCGACCAGTCGTATTGTACGCGAAGCTCTCAGATATTTCCATGTATTAGGTTAAGGAGGTATTATGCTTTATTGAGGTTTAGAGAGACGGACTTTTCCGTATGTGTCCTCTCTCGGGAAGGTTGTAGACCGGTATATGTCTCCCTGGCAAGGTGTTGAGTGAATCTGCTTGGTTATCTAAAGCTAGACTGGGGGTAATGTTACTGTGTTGTTGTCTCCGATGTGTGCAGTGATAGCTAAGCTCTGCACGACATCGACAGGTACTGTGGGAGCCTAAGTTGTCTTCAGGTTGGTTTACTTTGCGAGCACAGCGCTGTGGTGTGAGAGGGCCATAGCCTATCCCTCACAACATAGTGCTGCCTCTTTGTGTTGACTTCTGAGGGATCGCCAGGATAGAGCTAGGTACTAGTGACCTAGATTTATCAAGAGAGCATCTCCGTCATATAACGTAATCTTCATTATACCACCCTTGGACAGCGTTAGGCTACGAGCCGCATGCTCGCCCATTGTTGCCCTGCCTTGATACCCCAGCTAGACTTTATTAACTGAGCAGACACTGGTTAGAGATAAGCCCCATTATTATATGTATGCAGCATTATTATTCACTGCACTTTTGAGCCGAGGTTGTTGTTGAGTTGCACAACCCGAGTAGGCTGTTGCGTTCTGTCACAAAGCATTTCTTTAGTTGTCGAGCATTACTACCTTTGCGCAGTCTTTATTATTCGCATGCCCATTATTACTATATGTCCTAGCATTTATTGTGACCCATATTCTGCATTATAATTGTTCAAGATTCTTTACGAACATCTTCCCAGCATCAGACTTATTTCAGAAGTTTCCAGTTGATGTTGCAGGACTAGCATTGCACTTTCTTTAATACAGGAGTGCCAGTTATTTGAGTATCTACCGTAACGTTAATTAATCACGTTAACTATCTTTTCTTTGTGTAACATAATCGAGTAATCTTTTACTGTTTGAGAATAGGCTGTTTCATTGAGCGTCAGCCTAGTGTGTGTGCACCAGTTACCGAGTCATAGGATACCTCGTTGTCCAGGCACGACTCAGGGCGGTAATGGTGTTTTGTTTTCCGGTGTTTAACACCTTACGAGCGGCCTATGCGGTTTATTTATGTGTACCGCCCAGCGGGGTGTTTTTAGCCAAAATAGGGCTGTTTACGTGATCATTTTCATGCCTAAATAAGACCCAGAACGTAAAACAAGTACCTATCCCTGAAAGGGCATAAACAGAGCTTTCGAATGACACCATAACGATCCTTGTATGATGGATAGTTTTCTTGCAATAACCGTGCAACGCGAGTGCAAAAAGCAGGTAATTCGGTACTTTCGGTACATAATTGAGTATGTAGCGAGTGAGAGAGGGAGGAGGGAGCTGAGATTTGTGTCAGTAGGTTCGCCGCGGTGGTCTGGAGCAGTCATACGCTCGCTAGTCTCCTGCCACCACTTGTCTCTCTCTCTCAGCCACATTACGTGCTGAAATTGCCACTCGAGTTATGTCGAGCGCCGCCACATAGTCCAGCTTTATTTAACTCGACTTATGTTGCTCGCCGCTAATTAAGGGTTAAGGCAGGGGTTGGATCTAGTGTTACCGTTGTTGCTTTTTGCCATTATCTAGTCCAATGTTGAAGAGCCCTGTGTCTTTGAGAACCTGGATCGTAACAAATGGCGACCTAGCTCAGGATCTTGTGAACTAAGAGATAATTGCAGGATTATTGTGGTCATTTGATTTATTGAGGAATATATTGGGCACGTTAAACTTTTTTTTGGCAAAGTAGTATAGCACTTGAGAGTCTTCAGACATTTTTGGCAAGTGAATAGTGCTACATAGGAGCTTGGGTACTTCTTCTTTTTTTTTATAAACAGTGAGAATTTTTGGTGGACACCAAGGGAGACGAATCAGATCATACTGAGGGTTCAGGGAATGATGCAGGCTCTGATGGGCAGATGCCAGGGGGGTTAGTAACTAGTGAGGAGGCCGCAAAGAAGTTTTTGGAGGTGCCTATAACAGCTGATCGACTAGAGGGAATTAGCAAGTATGGTCTACAGTGTTTGGCTTCCCTCATGGGGCTTAAGGTGGCTCATGGCATCAAGAAGAACGATTTGAGGGCTTGCGTACTGGGGGCGGCTAGTGAGGTCCAGGGTGGAGAGAGTGCTCGGGGACTTCTGTCGAGCCCCCCCTCCACTCTACTCCCATCGGGACCTCTAGGATGCCGGAGTTTAGTACGTTCCCGCAGGCCGATAGCTGCTGGCAGCGTGGTTTAGGATCGCTTGGTGGGCCTCCAATAGTTGCACCTCCTCCTCGAGGTTTCACTACAGAAATGCTCTTCCAGCTTGAGATGGCTAAGATGCAGGCTGAGCGTGAGGATCGTCTCGAACTCGCTAAGATAGAGGCTAAGCGACAGGCTGATTTCGAACTCGCTAAGGCTAAACAACAGACTGATCTCGAACTCGCTAAGGCTAAACAACAGACTGATCTCGAACTCGCGAGAATAAAATCCGAGTCGGAGGCGGAGTCTACCAGGTACCGTGCAGATATCGATCTTGAGAAGACTCGGGTGGAAACGACAGGGCAACGTCTCGGTGGTGGGAATCGTGGGCATGATCAGTCTTTGTCGCACCTGTTGAAGCTAGTCCCTGTATTTGATGAGTCGGGTGTCACCAAATTTTTCATGAGATTCGAGAAGAAGTGCCAGGAACACCAGTGGCCTGGGGAGAAGTGGGCAGCCCTTGTTTCCTCTAGACTTGTGGGCAAGGGACTCAGGGCTTATGATGCATTGCCTATAGAGTCGTGTATTATCTACGAGGAACTCAAGGAGGTTGTCCTGAGAGCATACGAACTACAACCAGAGACGTACAGGTTGAAGTTCCGGGGTGTTACCAAGGGTCGGGAGAGCACCTTTTTGGAACATGCCCGGGAGCTGTCCGATGCTTTTGGGAATTGGCTGAGGTCGGAGAAAGCTACTACGTTTGACGACATTAAACAGTTGGTGCTTTTAGAGCAGTTTTTCAAATGCACGGGCGGCGACCTGACGTTAAACCTGAAAGAAAAGCAACCAAAAACTCTACAGGAGGCAGCTGAGATGGCTGACCTCCGGCTATCACTAATTCGTGGGTGCGGGTCTGCCCAGCGTAGTGAGGCAGGTAACAGGGGGCGTGACGCCCCACCCCCACGAGTTAGTGATATACCTTATGCAAACAAGTACAAGAGCCATGATACCAAGACTGACCACAAGACTAGCACCGTCCCGTTTAAGAAGGGGCCGGGCCCTTCCCAGTACCAAGGGAAGCCCAAAGGGGAGTTGGAGTGTTATCATTGTCATAAAAAGGGGCACTTTGCAAGAGTCTGTCCTAGCAAACCACCTACAGCAGCTGTGTCTTTGGCCTGCAACATTGGTGTGTCTCCGAAGTCGTCTGAGTTTGCCCGGGGCAGTTCGTCAGAGGCTGAGGCACAGCCAATGCAGAAGCACCTGGGAGGCTCGAACCCTGCTCAGGATGTTTTTTGCGACCATAGAGGGCGGGGTTGCGTGATGTGGGCGGGCCGCAAGTATGGAGTAGAGGTCTTGCGTGATATAGGTGCTTCCCAGACTCTGATGAAAAACTTGACTGGCTACCCTATAAACGTGGCTCGGGTGGTAGTGGTGCAGGGTATTAATGCAACTCGGTCATACCCGCTGGTGCGGTTGGAGTTGGAGGTGGATGGTGTGGCACGTGAATTGGATGTCGGGATTGTGGAGGAACTGCCAGTGGAGGGCGTCGACCTTCTTCTCGGCAACGACTTTGCAATGCCCGCTTCTGAGGTTCTACCCTTAGTCGTTGCCGAGAGGCCGGTAGACGTGAGTAGGGAAGAGCAAGAGTGGGTCGAGCGGTGCCAGACACAACCCATGGCGTGTGTTGTCACCCGAGCTCGGGCAGCTAAAGTGTCACAGCCTAGTCCTCCGTCTTCAGACCAGCGGAGGAACGATCAACAGGAGGAGGCTAAAGCTGGAGTTGGTTTTAAGAGATTTGACTCGGCGGCTCTCCTGCGTGATTCAGTATTAGCACCATTACTTAATTCTGGAGTAGCCCCTGGGCCTGTCATCGAGAGTAACGAGGCTGGGCATGACGAGTCTCCACGACAGCAACGTTATGTACATCGAGAGAGACAGAGGGAGCAGCCCAGTATTGGGGAAGGTCATGCATTGCTCAGGGAGCAGTTAGATCGCTTGGCACCCTCAGATATACGTCGGTTGCAACTAGAGGACCCTGAGCTCCAAACGTTTGCTAATGGAGCTGTAGAGCTCGACGAGGACAACGATGCACAGCCAGGAGATTTTTTTTATTTAGAAGGCATCCTCTATAGGCGTTTTCAAGACCCTAAACGTAGTTGGCAAGAGGGGTCCGGAGTAGTGGACCAGTTGGTGGTGCCACAGGAGTGCAGGGATAGCCTACTGAGGTTGGCGCATGACATACCACTGGCAGGACATCTAGGGGTGAGAAAAACGGTGGCGGCTTTAGAAAAATTGTTTTGGTGGCCGGGGTTGAAGGGGCAGGTGGTAACCTGGATAGCAAGGTGTCATACGTGCCAGAGGGTTGGAAAACCTAACCAAACCATTCCGAGAGCCCCGTTGCACCCCATTCCTGTCAGTGGACCGCCCTTCAGTAAGGTCATCATTGATATGGTCGGACCCCTACCCCCTACTAGTGCCGGTAATACATTTCTATTAACTATCATGGATGTGGCCACTCGTTATCCTGATGCATATCCAATGAGAAATGGCACGGCGAAAACTGTTGTCCGGAACCTGCTCTTGTATTGCTCGCGGTATGGTTACCCGCAAGAGGTGCAATCGGACCAAGGTTCTAATTTTACATCTAATCTGTTCAAACAAACTATGATTCAGCATGGCATCAGCACTGTCGTCTCTTCTGCGTATCACCCGGAGAGTCAAGGGGTGTTGGAGAGGTGGCACGCCATGCTGAAAAGCATGCTTCGATGTTACTGCACAGAGAACGGAAAGGATTGGGACCTTGGTCTGCCGTATGTTTTGTTCGCGGCAAGAGAAGTACCTGGAGAGAGTCTCGGTTTCAGTCCGAATAAGCTTGTTTTCGGGCATCAGGTGAGGGGCCCTCTCCACATGGTGAAGGAGATTTGGGAGGGTACCGCTAAGCCATGTTCTATGTTGAGATACGTCCTCGAGAGCAGAGAGAGAATGCTTAGAAGTCTGGAGCTGGCTGGGCGTAATTTGGTGAGTTCGCAGGCCCGTATGAAGGACAGGTACGATACTAAGGCGAAACTCCGTTCAGGTAGGTCAAGAGGTGTTGGTCCTGTTGCCTTTGTCAGGTCATCCTCTGGCTGCCAAGTACGCTGGGCCTTATCAGGTGGTGTCAAAGATCTCCGATCTAGATTACCTCGTTGCCACTCCAGACCGGAAGAAGCGTAACCAACTATGCCACATTAATTTGTTGAAGGAGTATGTGAGGCGCCCACCTGAGTCACTAGCTGTCCCTGTGTTGACCTGCTGCGGTCATGGTGGAGATGGAGAGGGGGGCAGCAATGATCAGGTGGATGATAACTGGGATTGTCATGTTTCGGCTGATCAATGGGCGGGGAATTCGAGCCAATGTGCGCATGATGCTCTGGCGCACCTGCCGGAGGAACAGCAGGTGGCAGTGCAGCGCCTGTTCGATTCATACCCCACTGTATTTGCCGAGCACCCAGGCCTCACTACTCAAGCGGTGCATGATGTCGATTTAGGAGGGCACCCCCCCCTTCAAGTCGATACCTTATCGGGTGCCACCCATTAAACTCCCAGCGCTCAGGGATGAGCTGGAGTATATGGTGGCGAGAGGCTTGATCGAGAAGGTGGCAGTACGGTGGACTTCTCCTGTCACTCTGCAGCCCAAACCTGATGGAAAAGTTCGGTTCTGCATTGACTTTAGGCGGTTGAACGGGTTGACCCCCACCAATGCATATCCTCTTCCCCGGGTGGATGACAGTGTGGATAAGATCGGGAAAGCAAGGTACTTGACCAAGGTAGACCTCGTCAAAGGCTACTGGCAAGTACCACTGTCTGAGCGGGCTAAAGAGGTGTGCGGGTTTGTGGTGGATGGCAGTACTTACCGTTGCAACGTGATGCCATATGGTCTGAAAAATGCACCGGCCACTTTCCAGAGCTTAATGAACGACATCGTAGCAGACATCCCAAACTGTACTGTCTACCTTGATGACGTGATCATTTATGACAACGATTTCCAAAGTCACTGTGAGCACATAGAAGCCTTATTTAGTCAACTTAGTAAAGCAGGCTTGGTGGTTAATCTGGGCAAGTGTGACTTTGTGCAAGCCACGGTGCAGTATCTGGGGTTTGTGGTTGGGTTAGGGCAGGTGAGCCCGCCCCAACAGAAGATACAGGCTATCGACTTGTTCCCCAGGCCGACCACCAAGCGGCAGATCATGAGATTTTTGGGTATGATTGGGTATTACCGCCACTTTATAAGAGGCTATTCTACTGTGTTAGCTCCTTTGACAGATCTACTAGCCAAAGATAAAAAGTTCGGCTGGGCACCTGAGTGTGAGCAGGCGTTTCGAGTAGTTAAACACCTTTTATGCACTCACCCTATCCTCAGGGCCCCGGACTTTGAACGACCATTTCAGTTGGCGACTGATGCCAGCGGAGTAGGGGCTGGTGCCGTACTTTTGCAGACAGACGAGGAAGGTCTTGAGCATCCAGTCAGTTTCTTTTCAAAGAAATTTAATTCAGCACAGAAAAACTATTCGGTTGTTGAACAGGAACTGCTGGCAATAGTGTTAGCGCTCAGACACTTTGAGGTCTATGTTCCTGCATATGGGCCAGTCGTGGTAGTGTATACCGACCACCACCCGCTGAAATTCCTCAATCAATTCCACAACCGGAATATGAGGCTGACCAGATGGTCGCTCATGTTGCAAGAGTACAACTTAGACATTCGCCATATTGCCGGTTGTGAGAATGTGATTGCGGACTGTCTGTCGCGGGTGGAGGATCCGGGGTAGGCTACCACAGTATGTTGGTATAGCCTCCTGTCTTGGCTCGCGGTGTATTTTTGCGCTGGTGCTTGTTGGCTCGCGTGTGTAGCATCAGCGTAGGGTCGCAGGGCAGGAGTTGTTGGCTTTGATTAGAAGAAAATTAGGCTACATCTATAGTAGCCGCCAAAAACAACATTAACATAAAATATGAAAAAATAAATAAAAACTCTTTCTTTTTAATAATTAATTTTAAGATAATATTGTAGCTGAGTACTGAGTGCAGATGATTTTCCCTCAGTAGGCTGTGCTTCTTAAAGCTCGCTCTGGGAGCACAATGTTATGAATTAATGTATTATCTTTGGGAAGGGTGATAAGATTTTTTTATATATAAAATGTTGTATTTTTTTTTTTTTTAGGAAACTGAGCTTGCATTCCATGAGAGGCGGAGTGGTTAGGAGTGGCAGATTCTAGCGACATTCTGCCTGTTCAGATATGGGCTCATGGTTGAGTGTCCCATATCTTGGGGGGGGTGTGACGCCTCCCGGCGTTAGCAGAATGGTTGCGTAGGGCATTGCAGCTCGCTAGCGCTCGCCAGGATGGGGGGATAGGCTACAGTTGTCCTAGAATGATCTGCTTTATTTCATTAGTGTCGTGTTGCCACAGATAGTCTAGAAATGGTCTTTGTTTTGGTCTCTGACCGCGCCTTATATTTTATATTTGCTATAATATAAATGTTGCTTGTGTGGGAGGCGAGCGAGAGAGTGTGAGGGAGTACACCCGGCAGCGAGGTGAGCTATGACGCGGCTCGCTTGGGCGCTGACGGCGTTGGCGGAACGGGTGGTCAACTAGTCCCTTCCCGTCGCTGCCTCGTGTTCTTTACCAGCTCAGAGCTTGCCTGACACGCGTATCGCCTACATCCTTTGCAATTCTGTCCCCCATACTCGCTACTTTGCATACTATTTCTCTCTCTCGACTTCTCCTTTCTCATTCTCTAATCTTTATTAAACTCAACATCCCTTCTGGTTTCAGCATAGACGTTCACCGTCGACCAGTCGTATTGTACGCGAAGCTCTCAGATATATCCATGTATTAGGTTAAGGAGGTATTATGCTTTATTGAGGTTTAGAGAGACGGACTTTTCCGTATGTGTCCTCTCTCGGGAAGGTTGTAGACCAGTATATGTCTCCCTTGCAAGGTGTTGAGTGATTCTGCTTGGTTATCTAAAGCTAGACTGGGGGTAAGGTTACTGTGTTGTTGTCTCCGATGTGTGCAGTGTTAGCTAAGCTCTGCACGATATCGACAGGTACTGTGGGAGCCTAAGTTGTCTTCGGGTTGGTTTACTTTGCGAGTACAGCGCTGTGGTGTGAGAGGGCCATAGCCTATCCCTCACAACATAGTGCTGCCTCTTTGTGTTGACTTCTGAGGGATCACCAGGATAGAGCTAGGTACTAGAGACCTAGATTTATCAAGAGAGCATCCCCATCATATAACGTAATCTTCATTATACCACCCTTGGACAGCGTTAGGCTACGAGCCGCATGCTCGCCCATTGTTGCCCTGCCTTGTTACCCCAGCTAGACTTTATTAACTGAGCAGACACTGGTTAGAGATAAGCCCCATTATTATATGTATGCAGCATTACTATTCACTGCACTTTTGAGCCGAGGTTGTTGTTGAGTTGCACAACCCGAGCAGGCTGTTGCGTTGTGTCACAAAGCATTTCTTTAGTTGTCGAGCATTACTACCTTTGCGCAGTCTTTATTATTCGCATGCCCATTATTACTATATGTCCTAGCATTTATTGTGACCCGTATTCTGCATTATAATAGTTCAAGATTCTTTACGAACATCTTCCCAGCATCAGACTTATTTCAGAAGTTTCCAGTTGATGTTGCAGGACTAGCATTGCACTTTCTTTAATACAGGAGTGCCAGTTATTTGAGTATCTACCGTAACGTTAATTAATCACGTTAACTATCTTTTCTTTGTGTAACATAATCGAGTAATCTTTTATTGTTTGAGAATAGGCTGTTTCATTGAGCGTCAGCCTAGTGCGTGTGCACCAGTTACCGAGTCATAGGATACCTCGTTGTCCAGGCACGACTCAGGCGGTAATGGTGTTTTGTTTTCCAGTGTTTAAGGCAGGGGTTGGATCTAGTGTTACCGTTGTTGCTTTTTGCCATTATCTAGTCCAATGTTGAAGAGCCCTGTGTCTTTGAGAACCTGGATCGTAACAGTTTGTGTACTGGTGTCTTGTATGCTAATATAATACAATATGTCAGTGTGTGTGTATGTGTGTGTGTGTGCTCATGAAATAGACCAAGATTAGTATGATGTATGTATGTATGTATATACCCAAGCACATACACCATAGCTGGGGGTTGCCGACTCGAGACAGAGCCAAAACAGAAACAACATTTAAAGGTATAATTCTTAGGGCCCGAACCATTTTGCGTTCCCTCGCTCCTTTATCTGTCTCATTTAGTAGGTAAATTTTACAATTAGCATGATAGTCATAATATAATATGTACGTAAGCAATCACCATATTTCTAATATGATCTTCATCTCGTTATATTCTTCTGTCATGTTTAGATTGTATTCTGTTTTTGTCAACCATAATATTCATGTGGCTATATTATCCAAGGAATAACATACTAAGAAATAACGAAAGGAGAGGTAAGGTTACGTTAGATAATTAGATTACCATATTATTTATTAATGATTATTTTAGCAACACTACAGTGGTCAACCCCACATTTCATGACCAGATAGTAGACTCGCGGGTCAACTCTTAACTATAAGTATGTGGTAATCTACAAACTATAAACCTCACACAATTACAATTACGGGCCAATTGTGTAAAAAAAAAAAAAAAAAAAAAAAAAAAATGAACATGCTATTGTGCTGATCTAGTGTTGAGTGACGTATTTATGGTCAGCGATTGATTACCACTTAATTATCTCATTAAACTGTCGAGGCTAATTAAGACCTATTACACCATGTAGCAACGATGGTACACCACAAACATCGCCGTTGCGTGCTAATAAGGCAACACATAATGCCTGGGGTTTACACTGTGCTCGCGAGCTACAAACAGTGACACATGAGAGGGAATGGCTTGATATCTGACGTACATCCTAACAATGGGTCGAGAAGTGCGAATATTGTCGTTAGAGTGTGTAATGGTTAGTATTCTTAAAGATATATACAGTTGTCCACATAAGTGTTATTCCTCGTCGTGATTTTATGTATGAAAGTAAAATATAGTATGGATGATTTGCGAGCGTGATTTCTTACATTTTTTGAATTTGAATAGTCAGAATTTATAGTCATACTACATAAGAAACTACACTCAATTAAATCATGCGCATTATATCTCCATGTTTAAGATCACAGAGAGGAACACAGTGTGTGTGGGCAACTGTAAATATACTCATATACTGTAGTTATATTATAATGTGCATACACTAGATAATTTCCAAACGCAACAAAGTGCTTAAAGTATGTTTCAACGTTTCCAATTGGTTCAAAGGTTTTAAGAAACAGTCCATAGTTTAAGTCTAGTGAGGATGACAAGTATTGCAACTGCCAAAATAATGTATAATACGCTGCCATCTTCAAATGTACTTATACTTCTCTTTCACATGCTTAGATTGATATGCAGGATTCGAAGTTGCATAATAAATCGTAGGCAGTGTCCACCATTCTTTAACTGTCTTCGTGGTGCGATGCATAAGGTGTTGATTTTCGGTGTGAGCATCCTGGATTCGAATCCACGGACTGCCACATGTGTTTGTAAAATTTCATTAATCGATTTTAGGAGTATAGTTGGTTGTTGGAAGGAACATAATAATAGTATGTATTCCCAGACCTTTACTTACCGTCTCTTGTGTGTAAAAGGCTGCTTAACCCCCTACCCAGTACGTGTACTTCACTAGTGTAGACAGTGTGCTTAGTCAATGGTTATATAAACAAGTATTTTGATATTATAGAATAATTATGACACTAATTACAGTACATTATATACCCCCCAATATATTGTGTTAAAGATACCAGCGCTTTCGTATGATATAATAACGTAATGCAATCAGTTTGCAGTCTAACCATTAAAGTATTTTATGAATCGAATGGCTCACCAAATGCGGGTGGCATTAAGGGTGGTATAGTCAATAAATATCTTGGGTCGATCCTTGGGAAAGTAAAGTCTCAACACCAAGATACAGAATACGCGGATCACTTTCCCGTCAAAAACTCGGAACTCAAACCGAAAATGAGAATATGGTAAAACACATTTTAACATAATTATGCCTCCCTATTATACATTATTCTTATTCTGTAATAAGAAACATATGCATGGTCAAGTACGTTTATCTAAAAGTTAGAAGGTTTTACATTTATATATTCCATGACAAGTATCCTATTGTCGATGAAATGCTCTGCCTTAGAATCCTTCAGTTGTGGCCTATTTTCCCATTCCATCTCTCTCTCTCTCTCTGTCACCACCATCTCATCCACCGACCATGTCCACTTCATCATCGTCAACCTTCATATAGTCTCGTTATTAAAAACGTGTGAGCATAATTTTCCCCTACGTCACGGCCAACATATCATGCTATATTACATTTTACATCATGAAGCACATACGCGATCATAATGGAATATTCATGTTAACGAAGCATCTCTAACACATAGATAAAAATATAAACATGTAGGGTACATGGAAGCATTTATTTATCTTATTATGTTTTAATTATAATAGACTATCAACTATTCTTCAATAACACACAACTCAACCCTTCATCTTCTCTCAACATTCTAGGTGTATTTTTTTCATCTGACCTTTCATGGAAAGATCATATTATCACTCTTGCTAAAACAGCTTCCCAAAAGTTAGGTGTGTTTAACCGTCTCTGTGGGTTCTTCACCTCCGCACAGCTTCTTGCTCTGTATCGGGGCACAGTGCGCCCCTGTATTGAGTATTGTTCGCATGTGTGGGGAGGCTCCACTCATACCGCACTTCTCGAACGAGTAGAGAGAGAGAGAGAGAGAGAGAGACAGACTGCAACTCACAAACATAGACATAACCCATTTACTACCTATTCACTTAATTTGAAACATAAAACATGGGAGCTGCGCAGCAAATTAACAATGGGACTACATAGAACGAAGGAAGCAAGGATACAAGGAAAATGATGAGACCGAAATCACGTCATCATAAAACAACAGTTAATTATGGTCGAGTAGATTACGTACAATTGCCAACAAATATTCTTACTGCACTTTAGGATATGAATCTTTACCACATAATATGAACCTTAGAAGTGCGTTAACAACAAATATATAATCAATACAAAAATGAATTATTTGCTTTGTAAACATAAACGTGCCATTACAGTTTCGATTGAACAATGTATGCAGAATTATATCATTAGCCATGCTGCTACTGTTTTTCTGTAGTTCGAGTAACCACATAGACATAAGACCAGATTGTCAACCATAGTATTTAATATAACGAAGACACGGAAAGCCCCAGAGGAAGATCAGATGGGAAGACGACACAAGAAAGGGGGGACTAGGACAGAGGAGAGAATCACAAAGAAATCAAGTAACGAAGGCCGAGAAAGAAGCAGACATCACATTCCAGACCCTCGTCAGTACAACCAGAAATATCGAGAAATAAAACCTCAGAAGAAAGAAGAAGCAAAGCAAGGGAGAACTTGAGAGAGTAATCTAGCCCGAGAGAACAAAACGGATCCTATGAAAGGCTACACCTGCAGAGTGGTACACAACGAATGCTAGACAGCTCGGCCCACGGCGAGACAGCTCGGCCCAGTAAAAATGAGACAGCTCGGCCCCGTGTTAATTACGAGACAACTCTTAATTAACCTAACCTAACCTACACATTATGAATTAAGAGAACTAGCCTATGACATAATTATACAATAAACATACATTTCGTCCACATTACACACACGCCATAAACGGGAGGCCATGTATGCAGCACCAAATCCTGCAAATCCTATCCTCTGCGCATGCGTGAGAATCTTAGGCCTCTTGGCACGATTTTGTTTTCCTTTATACTATTATATTATCTTAACCTAACCTAACCTAACCTAACCTAACTTAAATTAACCTAACAGTTGAGCCAAAATAGCATAATAAAAATATTAGGGAAAAGGCCGCGCATACGCAGAGGACGGGATTTGGTGCTGGATACATGGCCTCACCCATAAACCCTCCACTTAGCTCAACCCCATCCTAATCCTGACTGGTCTCGTCAAATTGCCCCATAGCAAAACATGGGCCGAGCTGTCTCAAATAATGGGCCGAGTTGTCTCGCCGTCGTGGCCGAGTTGTCCAAAAGTGGGCCGAGCTGTCCGAGCCGAGTTGTCCCATGGGCCGAGTCGTCCAGTCACCGTACACGAGTCCCACCAGACTCACAAACCTGTCACCATAAAGAATTCTTTATACCTACTTGCCAGCATCCAGGGGGAAGACTAAGTCAGTTTTCCTAACTACAAAATGATTCAGAAGAGCAAACACTATAAGAAGAACCGAAGAGACAAGGAAAACAAGCAAGAAATTCAGAAGCTCCCCATAGAAGACAGGATGCCTATAGAAGGACTCGCCCTGAAAGAAACTAATGCGTGACAGCAGAACACTAACTCCCGTACCACTTCATCTGTTTCTAACATCAGGAGGGAGGCCAAGAACACCTGTAGTACCCCAGAATGTCCTCCTACACCGGGACAATTTCTTGCCACACCACTTATCCTCTTACCACATCTAAAAGGACGAATCCTATTCCATCAGGATGAGAAGGATCCCCACCACCATCACCGTAGTACCCACTTACGCCCTTTGTCTTCCCAAGGACAAAGAAGCCGACCAGACCTCATTTACAAGGGACCCCTTAATCCCCCCTCCTTTTCCCTAGCCACACTTATGACATTTTTGCCTCCACACGACCATCACAGGACATATCAGCAAAGGTCATCAGTATGCTAGAGAAATCTGGAAGAGGTAAGCAATTTTGGGGCTACCAAAAACAAATTGGTATACCAGTGTTCTTACCAGCCCTAAAATTAAGCTCCACTTCCAGTGCGATTGAACAGGCATGCCTAGTATCCCTTTGGTCTAGGAGTCTTCAACCTTGAAGGAATCAATATTATTGACTTGGCCTTAGCCGCCTAATAATATAGACTTCCCGACTAGGAATGCACCTTTAGTAAAAGGAGTTGACCGGCTAGGACATGTTCCCCAACTAACACCTTTTATTAAAACATTATAACTCAAACTACTGAAGGAAGCTTAGCAAGCTAAGTTCCTACTAATAGTTTAGGGCTTTGCGAGATACCCTAACGGGCACTCTGCACATAGAAGTCCTTAGTGCTCTTACCTATTGGCATGCCAGGGTAAAAGTTACTAATAAAGGTTTAACCATCGCCCTGAGTTCCTTGAACCTCTTAAAAAGACTAGAGGCAGTCAAGATAAATAGTATATGGTCATAACCGTACTATCCTCTTGCGTTAGCCCGACGCCCTGTCACTGTGTCATGACACAAGCAGCACATTAAAAGTACCAATCCAAGAGTACCGTAACAGAACTTCAACACCGAGTTCTTTGAACCTCTTAATAAAGACCAGAGGCAGTCAAGTGAGAATGGGATATGGTTATGACCGTACAATCTGCTTGCGTTAGCACGATATCCTGTCACTCTGTCATGACATAGGCAGGATATTAAAGGTCCCACTATAAGAGTACCTTAACAGAGCTCCAGCACAGAGTCACATAATGATCAAGATAAAACTCTTATGTTAATCCTATAAGTTCTCAATGCTCCAGATGAACTTATAAATGATCAAATGTTAAGATTACTCTACCTGAAATCAATCTAGTTGATTTCTACGACAGGCCAACCTAGACGCCCAGACGGAGACTCAGAAGAACCCCAGCTTATACCTCACCTCAGACTCCAAGTGTTAATTCGGAGTAGTGTGATGCTCAAAAGTGAAGTAATACCAGTGACGAGGTATTATAAATATGTTAGAGTTTACACAAACGACTGTAATTAAAATCCACCAGTGCATAATGTATAATGAAGTTAGAGTTTATCCCAATAACTCTAATCAAAATGCACCAGTGAATAAGGTGTTTTAAAGAAGCCATAGTCCTCCCTAACGAATCTAATTAATTCTATATAGTAGCACGCAATAAATTACAGATTATGAGTTCACTAATTGACTCAGCCTGAATTACTGAATGGTATCGTACAGATTAACCCTAAGCCTTCGTTTCCAGATGTCGCCAATTGGCTATAATACAGACTACACACACATCCACAGCCATTCCAACGATACATAAACTCTTAACATGCATTTCACGCAATACATTCCCAGTTAAGGAGGCGCGATAATAATGAGCTTAGCTCGCATTGCGTGGATTCCCCTTTGACGAACAAGCAAGTGAACACACCAGTGCGCCTGATGATTACAAGAGCATATTATTCAATAGTGAAATTTAGTATAAACCCTCGTCGCTAAAAAATAACTAATTTCATAAGAGTACATGAAAATTACGTTTATTGTACCAGAGGACAGCTAATCTTATTATGTATACCTGAGCTCCCTCTAGATCCTCGTTCATGCTAGAACCATATCCTCATGTTGTATAATTTTACTATGACCCCTTATACTCAAATATTTACAATCACTATACGTAGAGTTAAGCTAAATAAACTGTTACTAAAACTATATTTCGGTGTTATACGTATCCTCTATTTGACTTCTGTACATGTATTATATGACTCTGAATTCCCCAGTCTTGAAAGAACTTACCATAACCAATATATAAACCTGGCAAAAACCCTGTTATAACAGTATTCGCTTCCGTATCTACAACACACATTTGAATTAACATATATAGTTTTATCTATGACAGGATCTCGACAGTTGGAATTAAGATGTTTATTCGCAGACGTTGAAGAAGATTTAATTGATACTATAATACGTGATAAATTATTAAAATTTTAAATGGTTTTATCGAGCCTAACCTAAACATAACATTCTGAAAAATGGCCCAATGTCAGTCTGCTTTGTTTATATTTCAAAGTTCGGTATATATTAGTATTGAGGTTAATGTACAGCAGTTACATACATAATCATGGAGCTGTGATTTGTGTCTGTATGTAAATACAATCACAGGTATTGCTATTTACATAATTATACACAATTACATATTACATTAGAGGTATGAGTAATAAAAAAAATAAAAAAATAATATATATACAGTATATATATATATATATAATTAAAGCCATAGATGTATGTTCACATATATCATTGTCTAGTCAAAATAAAGAGGGTCCCATATTTATATTTTTATAGTTGTATTTTACTGTATATATGCAACCCACTGTGGATTTCAAAGGTATTGAAATACATACGTGTTTTATCTCTCAGGTGATATAATGCTGCGATGGATAATATGTAATGCACTTGATCCATCTCATTTCAATATTTCAACAAATACAAGGACACATCAAATAGTGCCACATACAGTGTTGGATAACATAAGGATACATTAGAAAGGAAAACAGTAGAATAAATAGGAGAAACTAATTAACAGGTAGACAAAAACAGTGAAGAAATGGAAGGTCAGGCATAAGCAAGCTTAAAATGTGTAAAGACTTGAAGGGAGACAAAGTGTATTTATTAATTGATACTTTGCAATTCCTTGAAAAACAGATTTTTCTCCCGATCTTTCGCAACTAAATGTTACCTCAACATTAGTATTCATAGTGCAGGTATAGATGTTACCTCAACATTAGTATTCATAGTGCAGGTAGAGATTTTACCTCAACATTAGTATTCATAGTGCAGGTATAGATTTTACCTCAACATTAGTATTCATAGTGCAGGTATAGATTTTACCTCAACATTAGTATTCATAGTGCAGGTATAGATTTTACCTCAACATTAGTATTCATAGTGCAGGTATAGATTTACCTCAACATTAGTATTCATAGTGCAGGTATAGATTTACCTCAACATTAGTATTCATAGTGCAGGTATAGATTTTACCTCAACATTAGTATTCATAGTGCAGGTATAGATTTACCTCAACATTAGTATTCATAGTGCAGGTATAGATTTTACCTCAACATTAGTATTCATAGTGCAGGTATAGATTTAGCTTCTTTTTTTAACGCAAAACAATGTAGCATTTAATACCACGGGAAAACTATAAGGAAATATAACTACTTTACGTTTATACCATCGTTAAAACTACGTGTTGCATTTTCCGAAATTGTATATAAAACACTTAGTAAGTACTGCATTTTAAATGAACGATTATATAACTATTTTGAAAACCGTAGAGGTCGTTTTGGGGCGGAAAGGTTTTAAGGATATTTCTAGTAGTAACCTTTCTCCAAAATCGACATCCTCCTAATCGTACTTCAAACCTTCTGTTTTTTCCATTAAAATTTGTTTTTCTTAAGAATTCTCATTTCCCCCTTCATGTTTAAATTATGTCATTCTTTGCATGATTTACCTTAGCCAGGCTTACAATACCTCTGGTCTCTTTTATGTTAGTCTAACGTTATATCAGATCAATTTTGCAACAAGAGTGATAACACCCATGCAAGTGCCGTATTATTGTGTAATACAAGTAATTATTCGTAATGCAGGAGTAAATATGGAGGAGGCAACCCATACTATTATAGGGATCAAATATTAGGTGTATTAATCTACCAGCTGTTATGTAGCCACACTGAAGATAGTAGCAGGAATATAATATAATACCTAAATAATTAATTCTCCGCATCACTAATAATTGGTGGCCATAGCGCCCTCCTCGTTTTATAAAGCCTCCATCCCTCACGCTATCAAGTGTGTCCAGTGCTCCTCTGATCACAACAAATAATGTTTCAACATATCTAATAACCCCGAGTATAGTACCGGACTCCAGCATAAGAGGTCCGGCAGTTTAACTGTAGGTCTGAAATACCTTAAGTCCGGGAGATGGGTAGTTTTTCTAGACCACCTTCTCCCTCATGTTCAACCACATTAGTTTTCAGATTTAAATACGTTCACCCGATTTGTTGTAGATTTTACAATTTTTGACCCAATTTCTTTGTCAATATAACCTTTTCGTGCCATTTAGGTATCGATTTTTGTTCCTGGCGAGTGATAGCGAGCCTGTAATTATAAGAAGAACCGAACATTTGTCTATCTAAAACTGTACCGAATATTTGTTCTATCTAAAACTGTACACACTAATCTTGATAGGGGGTCTTGGAAGTGTTATATCGTATAAATACGATAGAATATGACTATTTTGTGATCTCGTATGTCTCTGTGACGCCACAATCGCTCCTAAAGCACGACGTAGGACGAGTAGATCGTATATTATAAGATTGTAAATAAGTTAAGTTATAAAAGGCCTAATATGCTATTAAGCAATATTACCATGGTCTTATGTATTATATATGAATTTATCGTATATATTAATATAATTTATCGTATAGAGCAACCTAGATGCGGTACGATAATTTGGGCTCCTGGCGTTTTGCCAAGGCAGCAAGGTGTGTCTTCCAGGAACACCAGAGCCTTCACGAACACCAACCAGTTAACATCTAAATTTCCGCCCTCAGTTGATCGTGCTTTTGTGACTCTAATCACAATACACTGTCAGCAATACACTCAGCTACACCATCACGACGCTCTCATCGACATCATGACTGACTGACAGATAAGCATAATAATCATGTCCATTCCCATGTAATAATTTATTCTTTCTTTAACTTGACTCGAGTCTCGGGACCAAAGTCTCGTTCCCCATTGTCCACCGCCATATTGGGTAAAACGTTCTCCCTTGCCTCATTGCCACGTGGAACTATTGGTGAGTTAATTCCTGGCTAATATTAACCCTTATAACCTTACCCTATATATACATTTATTATGTGAGACCTTTGGATATAAATTAGCTGGTTTCAGATTTAATTCAATTTAGATATAGAGTAGTTTCATTTAGATTGATTTTATTTGATTCATTATAGCTTAGTAATATTTAACTTCCATTGATAGTTTACCACATGTTATACAGGGTTATTCAAAACTTTAGTGACAAAATTACAGGGTGAAGTCCTGACAATGATATTAAACATATTTCCATATGTATTTTACCCAAAAATAAAAGGTTAATTACAGAAATGAAAGCCAAATCCATTACCGTGGGCGAACGATCGAACACTTCAAAATCAACCCCGAACCCCCCCACAGCACCCCCTATTCTCTCTCGGGTAGGTGAGGGAAGTTATTACAACGTATGAAGCAATGAACCCTTACCGATCCCGGGATTCAAACAGATCCGTAGGCTTTGAATCTATCCCAAGGCTTCGTGTATCATGTAATGTCAGATAGGCTAAGAGAGTAGTAACCAGTAATCGTTTTTATTATTTTTTATTACAGGGTGTACAGTATCAGTGTATTAAATAAGTGTCACATGCAACCATAACAGAAAATCCGATACTTTTATTACACGGCATTGTACAGTATGCCGTTAAATGTACGTATAAAATCAGTTGTTACAGAGCATTACAGTAAAATTAGGGTTATCCTTGTAAATGAAGAAATGAATACGTACAGTATACATTCACTCATAAAGTTTTTTATTTTTTTAGATGCCAGGGCGTATACGTTACTACTATCTTCTCTGACATTACATGAAACACGAAGCCTTGGGATCGATTCAAAGCCTACGGATCTGTTTGAATCCCGGGATCGGTAAGGGTTCATTGCTGCATACGTTGTAATAACTTCCCTCACCTACCCGAGAGAGAATAGGGGTGATGTGGGGGGGTTCGGGGTTGATTTTGAAGTGTTCGATCGTTCGCCCACGGTAATGGATTTGGCTTTCATGTCTGTAATTAACCTTTTATTTTTGGGTAAAATACATATGGAAATATGTTTAATATCATGTCAGGACTTCACCCTGTAATTTTGTCACTAAAGTTTTGAATAACCCTGTATATTAAGCTTGATGTAGGTCTATGAAGAAAACTAAAGCCAATAGGAAATAGATAAATAAATAAGCCAATATATACGGCCATCCCCCATTAATATACTTCCTTCCTGCTCCATTATTTGTGTACGGGCGGAAACTGGTCAACATGGCTGCACTTCAAACCACCGTAACCACAACAGTCACACGATCACGGCTAACACCAACTATACTTAAACCCAATAATCCTAAATGGCCTAGGCTTATTTATGTTACATTATTATCAGGTAAAGGGAGATTAGGCTACATTCGGTTTGATTAGATTAAATATAATTTTGATCGGTGGCTAGTTATTTCATATCGGGCCAGTATATATGCATTTTAAGTGTACACTTTAGGACATACATTTTAGCTCTAAGTTTTCGAAGATTCGATTCGGTTCGAGATAACTTCAAACATTTAAGTCCATCATTTATATTTCTCATAATAGAGTACTATTCATTGAACGACATCCATCCTCATCAAGGTCCAATATGAACATTCGAACTGCAAAATGAACCTTCTAAATGTAAATATTAGGTTAAACAATTCATGAGAAGAATCTATTGTGTTCGGGATAGCTTGGAAAGCCTAGGCCCTAATTCATGTCGTTAAGAGTACACTACTGTGTTTGTGAAATAAAAATGATGGACTTCAATGTTTGAAATTATCTCTGACGGAATCGAATATTATTTATAATTCTTATTGAAAGCGAAGGGTCATTTACGGAGTTCGATTTAAAAACTCCTAAGCAATCACGCTCAAAAGTCTTATCCTACTTTCAGTGGTTCAACTAAAAAACAAAAAGATCTTGATATATGAAATAATACAAAACCAAACTCTCCAAATTAGATATATACATGGTTTAATTGAGGTCACCTCGCTTGCAGCCATATTTATTAGCCTTACCATGGTGAATCCCGACCCATTGATACACGACATAATTATATATTAGTTATTATTTAGGGAACTGGGCTATCCATTCTTACAAACCACCACTCACTACTTTAGTGTTAGTACAGCACGGTAATACAGCGACCTTCCCACATGTTCATGAATACGACAATCAATGTGATGATGTTTTGGTCCCATATCCGAGATATAATATTACTTAACCCGGGAACTGCGGGGAGACTCTTAAGAGTGAGTGAAAAAAAAAATATATATATATAAGAACATAAGAACATAAGAAAATGGGAGTCTGCAGAAAGCCGATTGGCCTAAGCAAGGCAGATCCCTGTCCCACACAACCCCAATTACAAAGCCCAATTATAGGCTCAACACTCTAATACCCTGAGGATCATCTTACCAAACCGGTTAGAGATTAACGCAGGATTACGGGGGTCTGCAGAGCGCTGATTGGCCCAACCCGGCTAATCCCCCTTCACACCCAACCCTTCTCGTCCATATGCTTATCCAATTTTTTCTTAAAGCTCCCTATCGTTCTTGATCCCACTATATCACTTGGTAGCCTATTCCACCCATCTACAACTCTGTTACCAAACCAATATTTGCCTATATCTTTTCTGAAACGAAATTTATCTAATTTGAAACCATTGGTACGAGTTCTTTCGCTATCACTGAGCTTTAGTACATTTGTCATGTCCCCTTTGTTAATCCCACTAACCCACTTGAACACCTATCATATCCCCTCTAACTCTGCGTCTCTCTAACGAATGTAAACCTAATTTCTTCAACCTTTCTTCATACGGAAAATTTCTAATATTATGGATCATTTTTGTCATTCTACGCTGAATTCTCTCCAATGAATCTATGTCCATTCTGTAATAAGGACACCAAAATTGGACAGCATAATCCATATGGGGTCTCACTAATGACAAGTAAAGTTTTAAGATAACATCAGCAGTTCTGTTACTCACACTCCTAGAGATGAACCCGAGAATCCTGTTTGCCTTATTACGAACGCTTATACACTGTTTTCTAGGCTTCAAATCATTGCTAACAAACACACCTAGATCTTTCTCGCAGTCTGAATTTTCTAATTCTAAATTAGCTAGTTTATATTTAACATTTGTTTGCATCTTCCCTATCTTTAATACCTTGCATTTGTCAATGTTAAACTTCATCTGCCAATTTACTGACCATTCATGTAAGGTATCTAGATCCCTTTGGAGGCACTCTATATCGCTATCTGAATCAATTGATCTCCCCATTTTAGTATCGTCTGCGAATTTACTTATCCTACTAGTTATACCTAAATCTAGGTCATTTATGTATATAAGAAACAACAGGGGACCTAATACCGATCCCTGGGGGACACCACTTTTGACTGCTCCCCACTCTGACTTGGTACCATTTATGCTGACTCTCTGTTTCCTACCAATTAACCATGACCTAATCCATCCCAACAACGACCCTCCTATTCCATGTGCCTCAACCTTTCTCATCAATCTCTCATGAGGGACTCTGTCGAAAGCTTTACTGAAATCTAAATATATAATATCATATGACTTGTCACTATCTACTGCTTCATATACCTCTGAGAAAAAGCTAAGCAAATTAGTAAGGCAAGAACGTCCCTGAGTGAATCCATGCTGAGAAGAATTTATTAAGTTAAATTTTACTAAGTGGCTTCTAATTTTCCTAGCAATAATAGACTCTAGCAACTTTCCTATGATTGATGTGAGACTAATGGGACGGTAATTGGATGCTATCGATTTATCACCTTTTTTGAAGATCGGAACTACATTTGCAAGCTTCCAAGCTTCTGGAACTAAACCTGTTTCTAATGACTTGTTAAATATAAATGCTAATGGACTACTTAACTCATCTCTGCATTCTTTTAATACTCTAGCATATACCTCGTCAGGACCAGGCGATTTTTGAGGTTTCAGTCTGTCAATTTCCTTAAGCACATCATTTCTACTTATACTAACTGTACTTAACATATTGTCTATACAATCACTATATACCATATTGACTTCTGGAATCTGTGCCAAATTTTCATTAGTGAAAACGGAAAGAAACTGACTATTTAATGTACTGCACATTTCTAAATCATTTTCTGTTATTTCTCCTATTGAAGTTTTTAGGGGGCCTATTTCATCTCTAACTTTAGATTTATATAGTTGGTAAAAAGCTTTAGGGTTATTTTTTGAGTCGCTGGCTATCCTTATTTCATAATTTCTTTTTGCTTTCCTGATTTCCTTTTTGACCTGTCTTGATAGAGTCTGATAGTATATATGTAAATGATTTTCACCTTTCTTTATTTTTCGATATATTCCTTTCTTTTTTCCTATAAGATCTATTAGCTTATTAGTCATCCATTTTGGTTGGTTCTGCGTCGATCTAAATCTTCTTTTAGGGATATATTTATTTTGAGCATTGTGGAGTGAAGCAATAAACTGGTTATATGTAGGTGGCAAGTTTAACTCTGGCATATCCTGACTTAATCGCTTAACAATAGGGTCCACCCTTAAGTCTCTTCTTAGCCCACCATAATCGGCTTTTCTGAAATCTGGGATAAGTGTCGTATTCTCTTTAGCATTCCCTGTCCATTGTATATTAAAATAAATAGATTTATGATCGCTATTTCCTAGGTGGTCACCAATCTCTACATTATTTATCATTTATCATATATATATATATATATATTTTGTTTTGGCCCCTGGGCCATGCAAAATCTCAGTCCTCTACCTCCCCTCCTTCCCCACTTTCCTCCTCTCCTTCAGTTATCACCTATTTTCCCTGTTATTTTCCCTTATTCTGAGGTATATTTTCGTGCTAACATTAGAAATCCGGTTGGAGGGTGTGGTCATCACTGATAGCAAGCGAATGCAAGAGAGAGAGAGAGAGTATCGATCGACTGTGTTTCAATGGCCTTGGGGGAAATTGGCGGGAAAGCAGCTTGCCTCACCCATACATTATACAACTCGCGGGCTATATCTCCGATTTTGACCATCCAAACGCTGTTTTCACTCATTTTATTGTTGTTTCAGGTTAATACCTTTATAATCAACCCATAATAGCCGCATATGGATAAGTATTAATGCTATTAATGGTACAATGAATATTTTAGTGACGGAAACACCTCAAATACGTCAGCACAGGGGAACATTTCCAACATGCGCACTTGTTAGGTTAAATAGTAACTTTAGGTGGTTTACTTGCACCAACAATAATGAATATTTATATAAGATAGTTGAAATCTTGTACCGTAAGTGAACATAGTATGTTTATATAAACGTCGTACTAAAGACATAAATCCATATCTACTACCGTCAAAATAATTTTGTGGATGATAACAAATTTCTTTGACAACCTAACGAATTTATCTAACAGGAAAGATCAGACTCTCGTAGGCAAAGGATTAATAATTAATATACCGTTTGTATTACCGTAAGCCCTCTAATTAGATAGAACCAAAACTAACTAATAAAGATCGCTAGGCAGTAGCTGAAATATATGAACATTCAGTTTATTTTATTTATGAACATATCACTGCATAATCAATCAATTACAAACGGATGACACCAACAGTCATTAAACAATATGTATTGATAAACAAATAAGTTAGTCTCTTAACCCTCCTGGCCCGGGCTAGCTCTCCTAATGACAGTGCGGCATACCCGGGCGATCTGGCCGAAAAACGTCTAGGCCTAGGCTACCGTATTTTGGTTAATTTTAACTGTTAGAAATTTCCCACGCATCTATAAACGTAGTGCGGTTTCCAATCTGTAGACTGGCGTTGAGTAGAGCTCTAGTCAACTGGTTCAGTTGTGATGACGATTTTAGTGGAGAGCATTTTCAGGCAATGTTAGCAATACGACGATCTTTTCACTACTGAAACGACTACATACAGACATACAATAACAAACGAGTCTTCTCCTTCTTGTTTTCGGAGGTGCGGTGACGCAACGATCGGCTTTGTTTACATGCGTCGGACGCACGGCATTCAGACCAAGCTGAATAGGCTTTCAAGCTTACTGTATATTAAAATGACACCCGGGTACCTACCCATCTGCCGTGGTGTCATATTAAAATGACACCCGGGGAGGAAGGGTTAATCCACGTGGGTGGACGTTTTCTGTAATTGTATAAATCCTGTTTTCAATATACAAATCATAAGCTTAGTTTTCTACACAACAGGGGTCACCACTGGGATGCTACTTCAGCCAATCAGATGAGGGCATGACAACTGTATTTACCATGGGATGATAGTTCAGTCTTTAAATGTAACTTACTAGCATGAAACCTATTTTTCCTCTGTATATTGTAATTATATCTGAAAATCGTGTCGTATAATATATACCATAATAAGACAACTGCTTAACATATCTTGCTAAGTGATAAATGCAACCCAAAAACTACCTCACCGGCACCTGACCACTTGACCCACAACACACACACCATTACCGAGTTATATATGCCAAGTAACGGTCGGTACGGGCGTTTTATTGGACTATTTACTACATCCATTGGGCAGCGGCACTCTGGAATACGTTGGAGCTTGTTATGAAGAGGCAATATAGCAATATACAAGAGCATCTGCGGATATGGTGAGTGATTCTTGGCCTAGTTTACTTTACATGTTTTTGCAGCCTTTTTTCTCTTCCCCTCCATCTCCCTCCTACCCTCCGTACTTCCCTATATTCCTCCCTTCTTTCCTCTATTGCCTTCCCTATTTATTTTCATTCCTCAATCTATTCTCTACTACCATGCCCCCTCCCTCTCTGCCATTCTCTCCTACCCTTCCCACTTACTTCCAATCCTCCTGCCTCCCTCTCCACCCCTCCTCACCTCTCTTGGCTTCCCTCCCATACCTCTTCCAGTCTCTCCTCACTTATCCTCCTTCCCTCCACTCTTTCCTACTTCTCAATTCTTCCTCCGCCTTTCTCCCTCCCTCCAGAGAGCTCTCAACCATTATGTACAGTCGTTGTCACTAATTATGTATGTATATTATAAAAGCTGTCTTTGGCTCAAACTGATGTTCTTATTATTTATTTGCCAGATATTCGCAAGTCAGAGGTTAGGGTAACATTCAAGACAGCTAGAGCCACCTTATTTACCAAGTTTTCTGTATATTGTGTTCAAGGAATATAGTGTTTTATTGTTGTTTTTCATTGTTTGAGTGGAGGATTTGCATTAACTTACCCATTCTTCATTAATTTGAAGATACAGCGTCAAATGGCGCCATTTATTGGGTGAATCGCGCTTTTACAGTAGGTAAGGGAAATTGTGGGGTAAATTGGAGGTCAATATTTACGAGCCGCACCACAGCTGGGATCTCATTTCTAATGGTAGTTTTGGGTTCCTATCATGTTATGCTTCATTGCTATATACTTTTTATCCACCGGATTTTTTTTTTCTTGGCTTTATTTTTTATTTTTTGTTGCATTAACCTAACCAAAAAACCTAACCTAACCTAACCTAAATGTATTTGGGGGCGGTTAGGTTAGGTTAGGTTAGGTTAGGTTTTTTGGTTAGGTTAATGCTAAAAAAATAAAAATAAAGCTAAGAAAAAAAAAACATCTGGTGGATAAAGAAGGATATAGCAATGAAGCATAAAATGATAGGAACCCAAAACGACCATTAGAAATGAGATCCCAGCTGAGGTGTTTCTCGTAAATATTGACCAAATTGGATATACGATGGGTTGAAGGGCCCCCCCTTGATTAAATGTCATCCCCATATATGTAGATCTGTAAGGGGGCAAAAACAGTGGTCAATATGCATTTTAGGTCACGTATGTGTTTTTTCTATTATAATCCTTGTTCTCATCAGTTCCTTTATTGATTAGTGGGTTTTAAGGTATTTTTCCTTCTGCAAATGCATTTTACCCATTATATAGCAATATTAAAACATGGCCCACCGAAAACCATATTTTGTCAGCCTTGGGGCTGCCGCCCCCAGACCCCCGCTGGGTTAGAATTGATATAGAAGATGACGAAATACTACAAATATGGTGGATAAATGAAAACTATTAGTTTTCCACTTGGTAAATCTACACTTCCACCTCCCCCCTTCAAAACACGTCTTTTGGCTGTCTTTGGATGGTTCAGCAGACTCGGAAACTGACAAAAAAAATCGGAATTTGTTTATATTAATGTCACCACGTTTCCCATGGATTTATAGTTTCCTGTGTTAATTTTCATAAATATATAATGTTTGAAAGTAATAATATTGCAAGCCTCTGAAAAACCGTTCCCCCCCCCCATGACTTATTGTCATCCTCATATATATTGACTGCAGGGGGCAACAAATAAGTACGCTGCGGGCCCAACCGACTGTACACCCAGGTAAACAAACCTCATTTACCGAAGGTTTGCATTACTTCAATGTTTCTATTTCAAGTCAAATATAAATTTCCGCGCATCAGCAAACCATACTAAGTCTACTACTAATAATATTAACCTATTAGTACCAACAGAATAGCCACAAAATAGGGGTAGTATAACTGTAGATTTATCCTCCACGGATCCAAGATGGCCACCAATTTTCCTTCCACCCTTATTTATCTCGGCAGATGTGCAGCCCCTGTAGTATACACCATGACCCTGTGCGTAGGTATTTGCACTCTTTCCTCACTAAAATCGTTATTTTACCATAAATATAATTAATACTTATCCATATGCGCCTATTTTACATTTAATATGAAGATAATAACATGTTACAACAATAAAGCAAGTGGGAAAAAGTGTTTGGATGGTGAGAAACGTAAAATAAAGTAGAGCGGTTCAGTCATGAAGTTGGAGGAGAGAGAGACCACATCCTCCTCTCACGAGTCCTGGAGAGAGACTGAGGCTACTATCTCTCTCTCTCTCTCTTTCCCACGCATAGACACATATATGACCACGCCCTGCAAGCCACTTGCTAATGTTAGCACGAAAATATACCAAAGAATAAGGGAATAACAGGGAAAATAGGTGATCATTGGAGGGGGGAAGGAGGGGATGTGGAGGAGTGATATGTGGCATGGCCGAGGGGCAAAAAAAAAAAAAATCAAGTGCTACTGGGGTGTTATAAATATTTTTTTTTTAGGCCTAGGATCTTAAGAGTCTCCCCGCAGTCGCCCAGTAAAACCTCTTAAAAGTCTCTCCGCAGCTGCCGGTTTAACCCGCAAAGTCTAAGGAAAAATAATTTAATTTGCAGTGGTAAAGACATGTATTGTGGTGACTAATACTGCAAGAGAAAGCTATAGAAAACACTTAGAGAATTATATCCCATCAGTGACCTAAAATGCATATTGTCCCAAACAGGTTGTTGGTATTTCGTTTTTGTGAGTAATGTTCATGCCCTTTATTGGGTGATTCGCAACCACCGCATCGTTCAAAAACAAGAAGAAGAAGGAGGTCAAGTCGAAGGATTCATTGGACGCAATGCTTTGTTTACGGTCGGGACTTATTACTTGGTGATATTTTTTCGGTGTAATCGGGTTTTTTAAAGTGTCGATAACGAAATTCCTCCATGCGGACTATAATGAGAAAGATCTGGCGAGTCTATTGGTCCGTGTTTCCCCTAATAAATTGTTTCTAATAGTGCGGCGAAAGACGTCTTTAATGATATCGAGGTTAGTTTAATCGGTTTGTGACTTCATAATTTAGACAAAATTAATGACTGCAATTGTACTTCCTGTTCCCGCCATTTACTATTTCTTCCCATCTCTCCCTATTTGTTGTCTCTTCGCCTGTCACTCTTCTCAGACCAATTATTATCAGATCATGCCCTCATTCCCTATTAACCTCTCTTATTTACCTACTGTATAACCGATCCCGGTAAGATATTACGGGGTGGCAGCTACGAGCCCATCTATTTTTGTGTGGGCTACGGAATTTGCATATCCTATAATACATTGGTATACGTCTGTACTGTCGGAAATTAATTGTAATGGAATGTTTCACCCTTACTGTTGAATTATATTAAAATGTCAATAAATCTTGTGGTGGGGAGGGGGGAGGTGGGATGTTGAAAAAGTAGATATACATCCATGGAATCTTCATGGGTTTTTTAGGAATAACACATACATTTTCACAGGATGAGACGCATTCGTAGCAATTTTGGTTTGATAGAAAACCGAAAAATATAGATGAAATTTCATAGGTTTGGTCAATGTTTAATATTTATTCATTTAATGTCCAAATAACCACTACAAAGATAACTTAAACATATTATCTTTAACAAAAACGACTGGCGTAACTCGCGTAATACCAAACAAAATACCAAAATATCCTCCTTGTGTCGCGTGTATCCACATTATTTCTGTATCCCTCACTCTTACCTCTTGTTATGTTAGAGGACTTGTGATCTTATACTGTTACGTCCTGGGATATATAAACACTGGGCTCTTTCTATTGGACTAGGTGTGCGGCAACAAGCAACAACGGAAAACGCTAGATCCCACTCTTATCTATAAACCCAGGCAACAAACCACCCTAAACCGTCAAGAGTCCTGCCTGGAGAACAAGGTATCCTATGACTCAGTTACAGGGTGCACACACTATAGACTGCTGATAGTCAAGCAGGCTATATAAAAGATCACACAATTAAGTTGACTTAAAGCTTCAAGGAAAAGATAGATAACGGAATTAAATTGCAGAAACAATTTAATAACAAACTAGAAGAAAGTACATTTAACGTTACGTTAATTAATACAATTAATCACCCATGCGTGAAAGAAGGTGAAAGCAAACAGTCCTCAAAACATCGTACAGGTAGACAAGATGCGGGTTTCTAAACTGCATGCGGCTACTGTAGGATCTGATGCTTAGCAAAGAAAGTACTTTACGGATTTAGAGAACTCTTAACTCATAACCAGGAATAAATACTAGTGATAGGCCATACAGTGTATAATGGCATAGGTATAATTAAATAAAGGCAGCAACTCGCAACATAACCACATACAGGTGTGCTTCTCACTCTTAGTCAGGCAAGCCTGCTCGGACAGAGTCTCTAAGCCACACCCTGACTCGCAATGCTCACAAAAACGGTAAACTGTGGCACAATAACAAGCATACAGAAATAATAAACCCCTACCTGTTAATCTGCCAGATGGCAGAGGTCTAGCCGGAAAGATATAAGCTTCGGATACCCGGGCTGAGCCACCTGCTCTAGCCTAGGGACGTTCCCAAGTCTGTGCGCCAATTACTCTAATTGAAAGGGTGCTCTCTTGAGAGACTCAGATCGCAAGTATCTGACTCTCTCCTGGCGACCCTAAAACAAAAGCAAGACGTGCTAGCACAGTGCTGAGTGGACTAGGCAAGGGCCCTCACACAACACAACACTAGACACCCAGGGACACAGACAAAAAAATGCCCCCAGACTCCCACGGGTATCCTAGTAAAGTCGTGCGGGTCCACAGGACTCGCACCAGCAGACTTTACTTAAAGGATTGCAAAAAGCCCTCCCTCCGGTCTAGCCCCTGCTAACCTGACACAAGAACACACTAGCAAGTGTTACGATCCAGGTTCTCAAAGACACAGGGCTCTTCAACATTGGACTAGATAATGGCAAAATGCAACAACGGTAACACTAGATCCAACACCTGCCTTAAACACTGGAAAACAAAACACCATTACCGCCCTGAGTCGTGCCTGGACAACGAGATATCCTATGACTCGGTAACTGGTGCACACACACTAGGCTGACGCTCGATGAAACAGCCTATTCTCAAACAGTAAAAGATTACTCGATTATGTTACACAAAGAAAAGATAGTTAACGTGATTAATTAACGTTACGGTAGATACTCAAATAACTGGCACTCCTGTATTAAAGAAAGTGCAATGCTAGTCCTGCAACATCAACTGGAAACTTCTGAAATAAGTCTGATGCTGGGAAGATGTTCGTAAAGAATCTTGAACAATTATAATGCAGAATACGGGTCACAATAAATGCTAGGACATAATTATAGTAATAATAGGCAGGCGAATAATAAAGACTGCACAAAGGTAGTAATGCTCGACAACTAAAGAAATGCTTCGTGACACAACGCAACAGCCTACTAGGGTTGTGCAACTCAACAACAACCTCGGCTCAAAAGTGCAGTGAATAATAATGTTGCATACATATAATAATGGGGCTTATCTCTAACCAGTGTCTGCTCAGTTAATAAAGTCTAGCTGGGGTATCAAGGCAGGGCAACAATGGGCGAGCATGCGGCTCGTAGCCCAACGTTGTCCGAGGGTGGTATAATGAAGATTACGTTATATGACTTGGATGCTCTCTTGGTAAATCTAGGTCTCTAGTACCTAGCTCTATCCTGGCGATCCCTCAGAAGTCAACACAAAGAGGCAGCACTATGTTGTGAGGGATAGGCTATGGCCCTCTCACACCACAGCGCTGTGCTCACAAAGTAAACCAACCCGAAGACAACTTAGGCTCCCACAGTACCTGTCGATGTCGTGCAGAGCTTAGCTAACACTGCACACATCGGAGACAACGACACAGTAACCATACCCCCAGTCTAGCTTTAGATAACCAAGGAGAATCACTCAACACCTTGCCAGGGAGAGATATACCGGTCTACAACCTTCCCAAGAGAAGACACATACGGAAAAGCCCGTCTCTCTAAACCTCAATAAAGCATAATACCTCCTTAACCTAATACATGGAAATATCTGAGAGCTTCGCGTACAATACGACTGGTCGACGGTGAACGTCTATGCTGAAACCAGAAGGGATGTTGAGTTTAATAAAGATTAGAGAATGAGAAAGGAGAAGTCGAGAGAGAGAAATAGTATGCAAAGTAGCGAGTATGGGGGACAGAATTGCAAAGGATGTAGGCGATACGCGTGTCAGGCAAGCTCTGAGCTGGTAAAAAACACGAGGCCGCGATGGGCAGGGACTAGTTGACCACCCGGCCGCCAACGCCGTCAGCGCCCAAGCGAGCCGCGTCATAGCACACCTCGCTGCCGGGTGTACTCCCTCACACTCTCTCGCTCGCCTCCCACACAAGCAACATTTATATTATAGCGAATATAAAATATAAGGCGCGGTCACAGACCAAAACAAAGACCATTTCTAGACTGTCTGTGGCAACACGACACTAATGAAATAAAGCAGATCATTCTAGGACAACTGTAGCCTATCCCCCCATCCTGGCGAGCGCTAGCGAGCTGCAATGCCCCACGCAACCATTCTGCTAACGCCGGGAGGCGTCACCCCCCCCAAGATATGGGACACTCAACCATGAGCCCATATCTGAACAGGCAGAATGTCGCTAGAATCTGCCACTCCTAACCACTCCGCCTCTCATGGATTGCAAGCTCAGTTTCCTCAAAAACAAAAAAATACAACATTTTTTATATAAAAAAATCTTATCACCCTTTCCAAAGATAATACATTAATTCATAACATTGTGCTCCCAGAGCGAGCTTTAAGAAGCACAGCCTACTGAGGGAAAATCATCTGCACTCAGTACTCAGCTACACTATTATCTTAAAATTAATTATTAAAAAGAAAGAGTTTTTATTTAATTTTTCATATTTTATTTTAAGGTTGTTTTTGGCGGCTACTATAGATGTAGCCTAATTTTCTTCTAATCAAAGCCAACAACTCCTGCCCTGCGACCCTACGCTGATGCTACACACGCGAGCCAACAAGCACCAGCGCAAAAATACACCGCAAGCCAAGACAGGAGGCTATACCAACATACTGTGGTAGCCTACCCCGGATCCTCCACCCGCGACAGACAGTCCGCAATCACATTCTCACAACCGGCAATATGGCGAATGTCTAAGCTGTACTCTTGCAACATGAGCGACCATCTGGTCAGCCTCATATTCCGGTTGTGGAATTGATTGAGGAATTTAAGCGGGTGGTGGTCGGTATACACTACCATGACTGGCCCATATGCAGGAACATAGACCTCAAAGTGTCTGAGCGCTAACACGATTGCCAGCAGTTCCTTTTCAACAACCGAATATTTTTTCTGTGCTGAATTAAATTTCTTTGAAAAGAAACTGACTGGATGCTCAAGACCTTCCTCGTCTGTCTGCAAAAGTACGGCACCAGCCCCTACTCCGCTGGCATCAGTCGCCAACTGAAATGGTCGTTCAAAGTCCGGGGCCCTGAGGATAGGGTGAGTGCATAAATGGTATTTAACTACTCGAAACGCCTGCTCACACTCAGGTGCCCAGCGGAACTTTTTATCTTTGGCTAGCAGATCTGTCAAAGGAGCTAACACAGTAGAATAGCCTCTTATAAAGCGGCGGTAATATCCAATCATACCCAAAAATCTGATGATCTGCCGCTTGGTGGTCGGCCTGGGGAACAAGTCGATAGCCTGTATCTTCTGTTGGGGCGGGCTCACCTGCCCTAACCCAACCACAAACCCCAGATACTGCACCGTGGCTTGCACAAAGTCACACTTGCCCAGATTAACCACCAAGCCTGCTTTACTAAGTTGACTAAATAAGGCTTCTATGTGCTCACAGTGACTTTGGAAATCGTTGTCATAAATGATCACATCATCAAGGTAGACAATACAGTTTGGGATGTCTGCTACGATGTCGTTCATTAAGCTCTGGAAAGTGGCCGGTGCATTTTTCAGACCATATGGCATCACGTTGCAACGGTAAGTACTGCCATCCACCACAAACCCGCACACCTCTTTAGCCCGCTCAGACAGTGGTACTTGCCAGTAGCCTTTGACGAGGTCTACCTTGGTCAAGTACCTTGCTTTCCCGATCTTATCCACACTGTCATCCACCCGGGGAAGAGGATATGCATTGGTGGGGGTCAACCCGTTCAACCGCCTAAAGTCAATGCAGAACCGAACTTTTCCATCAGGTTTGGGCTGCAGAGTGACAGGAGAAGTCCACCGTACTGCCCCCTTCTCGATCAAGCCTCTCGCCAGCATATACTCCAACTCATCCCTGAGCGCTGGGAGTTTAATGGGTGGCACCCGATAAGGTATCGACTTGAAGGGGGGGTGCTCTCCTACATCGACATCATGCACCGCTTGAGTAGTGAGGCCTGGGTGCTCGGCAAATACAGTGGGGTATGAATTGAACAGGCCCTGCACTGCCACCTGCTGTTCCTCCGGCAGGTGCGCCAGAGCATCATGCGCACATTGGCTCGAATTCCCCGCCCACTGATCAGCCGAGACATGACAATCCCAGTTATCATCCACCTGATCATTGCTGCCCCCCTCTCCTTCTCCACCATGACCGCAGCAGGTCAACACAGGGACAGCTAGTGACTCAGGTGGGCGCCTCACATACTCCTTCAACAAATTAATGTGGCATAGTTGGTGACGCTTCTTCCGGTCTGGAGTAGCAACGAGGTAATCTAGATCGGAGATCTTTGACACCACCCGATAAGGCCCAGCGTACTTGGCAGCCAGAGGATGACCTGACAAAGGCAACAGGACCAACACCTCTTGACCTACCTGAAACTCCCGGAGTTTCGCCTTAGTATCGTACCTGTCCTTCATACGGGCCTGCGAACTCACCAAATTACGCCCAGCCAGCTCCAGACTTCTAAGCATTCTCTCTCTGCTCTCGAGGACGTATCTCAACATAGAACATGGCTTAGTGGTACCCTCCCAAATCTCCTTCACCATGTGGAGAGGGCCCCTCACCTGATGCCCGAAAACAAGCTCATTCGGACTGAAACCGAGACTCTCTCCAGGTACTTCTCTTGCCGCGAACAAAACATACGGCAGACCAAGGTCCCAATCCTTTCTTCTCTGCGCAGTAACATCGAAGCATGCTTTTCAGCGTGGCGTGCCACCTCTCCAACACCCCTTGACTCTCCGGGTGATACGCAGAAGAGACGACAGTGCTGATGCCATGCTGAATCATTGTTTGTTTGAACAGATTAGATGTAAAATTAGAACCTTGGTCCGATTGCACCTCTTGCGGGTAACCATACCGCTAGCAATACAAGAGCAGGTTCCGGACAACAGTTTTCGCCGTGCCATTTCTCATTGGATATGCATCAGGATAACGAGTGGCCACATCCATGATAGTTAATAGAAATGTATTACCGGCACTAGTAGGGGGTAGGGGTCCGACCATATCAATGATGACCTTACTGAAGGGCGGTCCACTGACAGGAATGGGGTGCAACGGGGCTCTCGGAATTGTTTGGTTAGGTTTTCCAACCCTCTGGCACGTATGACACATTGCTATCCAGGTTACCACCTGCCCCTTCAACCCCGGCCACCAAAAAAAAAAAATCTAAAGCCGCCACCGTTTTTCTCACCCCTAGATGTCCTGCCAGTGGTACGTCATGCGCCAACCTCAGTAGGCTATCCCTGCACTCCCGTGGCACCACCAACTGGTCCACTACTCCGGACCCCTCTTGCCAACTACGTTTAGGGTCTTGAAAACGCCTATAGAGGATGCCTTCTAAATAAAAAAAATCTCCTGGCTGTGCATCGCCGTCCTCGTCGAGCTCTACAGCTTTATTAGCACACGTTTGGAGCTCAGGGTCCTCTAGTTGCAACCGACGTATATCTGAGGGTGCCAAGCGATCTAACTGCTCCCGGAGCAATGCATGACCGTCCCCGATACTGGGCTGCTCCCTCTGTCTCTCTCAATGTACATAACGTTGCTGTCGTGGAGTCTCGTCATGCCCAGCCTCGTCACTCTCGATGACAGGCCCAGGGGCTACTCCAGAATTAAGTAATGGTGCTAATACTGAATCACCCAGGAGAGCCGCCGAGTCAAAACTCTTAAAACCAACTCCAGCTTTAGCCTCCTCCTGTTGATCGTTCCTCCGCTGGTCTGAAGACGGAGGACTAGGCTGTGACACTTTAACTGCCCGAGCTCGGGTGACAACACACGCCAAGGGTTGTGTCTGGCACCGCTCGACCCACTCAAGCTCTTCCCTACTCACGTCGGCCGGCCTCTCGGCAACGACTAAGGGTAGAACCTCAGAAGCGGGCATTGCAAAGTCGTTGCCGAGAAGAAGGTCGACGCCCTCCACTGGCAGTTTCTCCACAATCCCGACATCCAATTCACGTGCCACACCATCCACCTCCAACTCCAACCGCACCAGCGGGTATGACCGAGTTGCATTAATACCCTGCACCACTACCACCCGAGCCGCGTTTATAGGGTAGCCAGTCAAGTTTTTCATCAGAGTCTGGGAAGCACCTGTATCACGCAAGACCTCTACTCCATGCTTGCGCCCCGCCCACATCACGCAACCCCGCCCTCTATGGTCGCAAAAAACATCCTGAGCAGGGTTCGAGCCTCCCAGGTGCTTCTGCATTGGCTGTGCCTCAGCCTCTGACGAACTGCCCCGGGCAAACTCAGATGACTTCGGAGACACACCAATGTTGCAGGCCAAAGACACAGCTGCTGTAGGTGGTTTGCTAGGACAGACTCTTGCAAAGTGCCCCTTTTTATGACAATGATAACACTCCAACTCCCCTTTGGGCTTCTCTTGGTACTGGGAAGGGCCCGGCCCCTTCTTAAACGGGACGGTACTAGTCTTGTGGTCAGTCTTGGTATCATGGCTCTTGTACTTGTTTGCATAAGGTATACCACTAACTCAGGGGGGGTGGGGCATCACGCCCCTTGTTACCTGCCTCACTACGCTGGGCAGACCCGCATCCACGAATTAGTGATAGCTGGAGGTCAGCCATCTCAGCTGCCTCCTGTAGAGTTTTTGGTTGCTTTTCTTTCAGGTTTAACGTCAGGTCGCCGCCCGTGCATTTGAAAAACTGCTCTTAAAGCACCAACTGTTTGTCGTCAAACGTAGTGGGTTTCTCCGACCTCAGCCAATTCCCAAAAGCATCGGACAGCTCCCGGGCATGTTCCAAAAAGGTGCTCTCCCGACCCTTGGTAACACCCCGGAACTTCAACCTGTACGTCTCTGGTTGTAGTTCGTATGCTCTCAGGACATCCTCCTTGAGTTCCTCATAGATAATACAAGACTCTATAGGCAATGCATCATAAGCCCTGAGTCCCTTGCCCACAAGTCTAGAGGAAACAAGGGCTGCCCACTTCTCCCCAAGCCACTGGTGTTCCTGGCACTTCTTCTCGAATCTCATGAAAAATTCGGTGACACCCGACTCATCAAATACAGGGACTAGCTTCAACAGGTGCGACAAAGACTGATCATGCCCACGATTCCCACCACCGATACGTTGCCCTGTCGTTTCCACCCGAGTCTTCTCAAGATCGATATCTGCACGGTACCTGGTAAACTCAGCCTCCGACTCGGATTTTATTCTTGCGAGTTCGAGATCAGTCTGTTGTTTAGCCTTAGCGAGTTCGAGATCCGTCTGTTGTTTAGCCTTAGCGAGTTCGAGATCCGTCTGTTGTTTAGCCTTAGCGAGTTCGAGATCAGCCTGTCGCTTAGCCATCTCAAACTGCCGCTGCTGGTTAGCCATCTCAAGCTGGAAGAGCATTTCTGTAGTGAAACCTTGAGGAGGAGGTGCAACTATTGGAGGCCCACCCAGCGATCCTAAACCACGCTGCCATCGGCTATCGGCCTGCGGGAACATACTAAACTCCGGCATCCTAGAGGTCCCGATGGGAGTAGAGTGGAGGGGGGGCTCGAGCAGAAGTCCCCGAGCACCCTCTCCACCCTAGACCTCACTAGCCGCCCCCAGTACGCAAGCCCTCAAATCGTTCTTCTTGATGCCATGAGCCACCTTAAGCCCCATGAGGGGAGCCAAACACTGTAGACCATACTTGCTAATTCCCTCTAGTCGATCACCTGTTATAGGTACCTCCAAAAACTTCTTTGCGGCCTCCTCACTAGTTACTAACCCCCCTGGCATCTGCCCATCAGAGCCTGCATCATTCCCTGAACTCTCAGTATGATCTGATTCGTCTCCCATTGTGTCCACCAAAAATTCTCACGTTTATAAAAAAAAAGAAGAAGTACCCAAGCTCCTATGTAGCACTATTCACTTGCCAAAAATGTCTGAAGACTCAAGTGCTATACTACTTTGCCAAAACAAAATTAACGTGCCCACTATATTCCTCAATAAAACAAATGACCACAACAATCCTGCAATTATCAATTCACAAGATCCTGAGCTAGGTCGCCATTTGTTACGATCCAGGTTCTCAAAGACACAGGGCTCTTCAACATTGGACTAGATAATGGCAAAAAGCAACAACGGTAACACTAGATCCAACACCTGCCTTAAACAATGGAAAACAAAACTCCATTACCGCCCTGAGTCGTGCCTGGACAACGAGGTATCCTATGACTCGGTAACTGGTGCACACACACTAGGCTGACGCTCAATGAAACAGCCTATTCTCAAACAGTAAAAGATTACTCGATTATGTTACACAAAGAAAAGATAGTTAACGTGATTAATTAACGTTACGGTAGATACTCAAATAACTGGCACTCCTGTATTAAAGAAAGTGCAATGCTAGTCCTGCAACATCAACTGGAAACTTCTGAAATAAGTCTGATGCTGGGAAAATGTTCGTAAAGAATCTTGAACAATTATAATGCAGAATACGGGTCACAATAAATGCTAGGACATATAGTAATAATAGGCAGGCGAATAATAAAGACTGCGCAAAGGTAGTAATGCTCGACAACTAAAGAAATGCTTTGTGACACAACGCAACAGCCTACTCGGGTTGAGCAACTCAACAACAACCTCGGCTCAAAAGTGCAGTGAATAATAATGCGGCCTACATATATAATAGGGCTGTCTTATCTCTAACCAGTGTCTGCTCAGTTAATAAAGTCTAGCTGGGGTATCAAGGCAGGGCAACAATGGGCGAGCATGCGGCTCGTAGCCCAACGTTGTCCGAGGGTGGTATAATGAAGATTATGTTAGACGGGGATGCTCTCTTGATAAATCTAGGTCTCTAGTACCTAGCTCTATCCTGGCGATCCCTCAGAAGTCAACACAAAGAGGCAGCACTATGTTGTGAGGGATAGGCTATGGCCCTCTCACACCACAGCGCTGTGCTCACAAAGTAAACCAACCCGAAGACAACTTAGGCTCCCACAGTACCTGTCGATGTCGTGCAGAGCTTAGCTAACACTGCACACATCGGAGACAACACCACAGTAACCTTACCCCCAGTCTAGCTTTAGATAACCAAGCAGAATCACTCAACACCTTGCAAGGGAGACCTATACCGGTCTACAACCTTCCCGAGAGAGGACACATACGGAAAAGTCCGTCTCTCTAAACCTCAATAAAGCATAATACCTCCTTAACCTAATACATGGAAATATCTGAGAGCTTCGCGTACAATACGACTGGTCGACGGTGAACGTCTATGCTGAAACCAGAAGGGATGTTGAGTTTAATAAAGATTAGAGAATGAGAAAGGAGAAGTCGAGAGAGAGAAATAGTATGCAAAGTAGCGAGTATGGGGGACAGAATTGCAAAGGATGTAGGCGATACGCGTGTCAGGCAAGCTCTGAGCTGGTAAAAAACACGAGGCCGCGACTGGAAGGGACTAGTTGACCACCCGGCCGCCAACGCCGTCAGCGCCCAAGCGAGCCGCGTCATAGCTCACCTCGCTGCCGGGTGTACTCCCTCACTCTCTCTCGCTCGCCTCCCACACAAGCAACATTTATATTATAGCGAATATAAAATATAAGGCGCGGTCACAGACCAAAACAAAGACCATTTCTAGACTGTCTGTGGCAACACGACACTAATGAAATAAAGCAGATCATTCTAGGACAACTGTAGCCTATCCCCCCATCCTGGCGAGCGCTAGCGAGCTGCAATGCCCCATGCAACCATTCTGCTAACGCCGGGAGGCGTCACACTCTTCAAACAAGACAGCGTGAAGGTTGTTTCAAAGTTCTCTCCCACACATGTCCACATATCTGTACTTAAACTCACACAGTCGCCCGCGGTATATCTGAGCGCCAACGCCAATACAAGCACACACACTGTAAACAATATATCATAACGATGGTGTCAACTGACTTTGTTTCTCAAACACACACATATGGGCACAACCAGTGAAACGCTACTTTTGATATCTTGACTAAACACGGGCCGTTAAAGCGATTTTGTTGGGGGCACATATTGTGAATTGTGAAATTTGGAATGGAAAATGTGTGATTTCTTTGAAATCGGAAGGTATATGAAATAACGGCGTCAAACAACACCAACACATCTTTACACCAGTTAACCCCACCAGTAAGAAGTCTTCTGTCACCCACCTCCTTCAAAGAAAACGGAAGACCCTCTCCCTGGTCATTAAGGACCCTTCCACTAATCCTTCAGGACCCTCAGGACCTCCCCCTGGTCCTCACTATCAAAAAGGATATTTCTCCATCACCTCCACCAAGATTTAGATTACTCAGAGAATATGTTTATGTAAGTAAGCCACCACTACCCAGAATATTACAGGGGCAAATGGACCTGAACAGTGCCTTAAAAACTTCTACTTACGATGATACAAGCACAATCATCTATATATATATATATATATATGCTAAGATAATTAGAAGACTTGCAACACAGTTATTGCATTACAGGTTATAAGAGTTTTATATTTTTCACAGCAACCCAGGACCTTACAGTTGCTCCAGTGAATATTATAATGATACCTTGGAACCAGGCCCATGTTATAATACCTGAATACTAAGGCTAGAATGTATATGTACCTCACAACAATCACTTTTCCTCTTTTCTCAATACCCCTATAACCCCGAGTTCATTGACTCAAGTCACAAATAATTTTGCATAGGATCTCAGGAAAACCTGAGGAAAGTATGCAAATCACACCTCCCTAAAGTCTTTCACCCTCGGGTCCGGATTTCCATGGCAAAGTGTTTCGGTCTGCCTCAACCTCCCCCCCCCCTCCCCTCCCCTCCCTGAGAGAGCGGTCTACCTGCTGCCTGACCCCCTGGACCTGGGACCACCTGTCTACCTGACGCCCTTGACCTAGGACCTCTGCTCGAGTGACGTCAACAGCCCTGCAGTGCTTTCCACTACCCTCTACGTCGGCCAGACCAGACTCTCGTCCCCTGCCCTCCCAAATAATTAAGTGTTTCTGTGTCTCTCTTTGTTGGTTATTGTTGTGAGGTATTGATTATGTAAATATGTGAAACGTGTGGTGCTCTGATTTAATTGTGATCTGTGCCCTAGATCACGTACGTGCGTAACAGATTCATCCTTCTGAACTTATATTATTCTGTGTTAATTTTGTCTTTAAGCTTTGATCCGTGGTCAAGACTGTTTGCTAATTTATGACTTACGCATACGTTACATACCAGTGTTACTAAAATATATTGAGGCCACACCCTCGCAGATTTACTGACTACGTGTATATTGATTTATTATTTGTGAGTTGAAGTCTTAGTGTATTCCGTAATCAATCCATTAACATATTCATCATTTACCTAGAACCTACGCCCAATTTTCCAACGAGTGCATAGTGTAATTCCTTTAACCTTTCGCTAATTAATCGCATATGAAATATATTTTATAAACTTGCTTTTATGTGCTTGTAAATCTTGATGTTGTGATATTTCGAATACCGTGTTTATGAATTCTTTCCTCATTGTTTCGTCTCACTTTCATCCACCATACACTTAGTATACTTGTGTATTTTATTCACATCGCTCTGTTAACCCGTTCAGAACCGATACTGATACTACCTGTTTTAAGTATCAATGAGTAGGACTTCGTCGCTTACGCCCCATGTACTAATTATACTTGTACATTTTATTCACATCGCTCTGTTAACCCGTTCAGAACCGATACTGATATTGCTTTAAATATCAATGAGCTAAACTTCGTCATTAGCGCCAATTTAATTACTAATTGCGATCTATCGATCGACATCTGTTAACCAGTTCAGATCTAATTATTAAGATTAATTTATAGTGTTCATTCAAGTCTGAGTCTCGTGGAACTCAGTTAGTTATTTTGCCTATCTTAACGTACTGTCTTAATTACGAATATTGAAGATTACATGATGACACAATTAATACCATGAAGTAGAAGTAATAAACTCTATTTTCACTCTTGTCGAATTAATGTTATTACCTTGCATTACATATGAAAAATATAGAAAGACGAATTCCTAAGCTTGGGTCGTTATCGTAGCATTTATGTTCAAGTAATGTAATTCCGTGATAAAATATAAATTCCCTTTTTGAGTTATTTTATACTGTTCGTTAATTACAAATAATAATCTCTTATCATTTCTATATAATAGATTGACATCACATTCCTACTAGGAATATAGTTGCACTAACTAGAAAAGGTATTTATCACTATCACAGTCCAACTAGTGACCTTCCCAGTGACCTAACCTAAAGGCAAGTTCACACGGTCATATTTAAGACTCAGCCTGAGCTGTACGTGTGACTCCCCTAAACCTTGAGTCAATATTTATAAACATCAACTCTCTCAGCTGTAACTCTAGGATCATTACCTAGAGCATTGAAGTCTCTCGTGATTATGGAAGGTACTTGACTCTCACTATCAACCCGTTGAGACCCAGCGTCGCACGTGTTGCGTCGGCATTCTTTGATCACCAACTCCCAGCGACGCATCACGTGCGTCCGACATATAAAAAACACTTACGTGGCTCGTAAGGTAGGAAATGGCGGGAGAATAGGAGGGGGAGGTACCGTAGTGTGTGGGGGAGCCGGGCCAGTAGGTGTGAGCGGGCCGAGACAGCCGCGCGGCTGGTGGTGGTGGGTTTAGTGGGGATAGTTTACACCCCTAGTTTACCGCCACTTTGAACCTTCATTACTCCGGTCGTATGGGAGCTAGAGGCTTGAGATTTATGTGAGATACTCCTTAGGATGTATACCGTACAATGCCATACTCAGTTTTTACCCTAGTGCTCCCGGGCGGGTGGTCATGCGGGGGAGACGAACTATTGAAACCCCCCCCCCCCCGCCCCCCAAATGACCGAAATGAGTTTTTTTTTAATTGTGTGTTCATTTCTCACCATTCTCTTCCATTTTGGCTCAACAAATTTTTTTGAAGCTCTCACCCCCCCCCCCAACCACCCCCACCCCCCCCCCCCCAAAAAAAAAAATGACAGAGGTGATTATTTTTTTTTTTTTTTTTCATTTCTCATCCTTGTCTTCCATTTTAGCAAACAAAAAAAATAATTGAAAATGGCTTGGGACTGGGGTGAACAAAATATTATAACTAGCCGGGGCTCAACGGGTTAAGTTACTCTAGTACCAGTACCGTTATTCTGAAACAAGAATAATATATATATTTGTTACTGTTGTTGGATCTCCCTTTATGATCCTTATTATTATGCTCATATCATGTTTATAAAATAAAACCTTCATCTATGTTCCTACTTGTGTTGTTCTTGAGTACTACATTGACCTATTGAATACCAATATTATTGCATATAGAGCCTACTCGGTATGTTCCTGTCAAGTATATTTAAGTCCATCAAACCAGTATTGGATTGTTTTACAGACTGTATCAAGGGAATAAAAGTATTAAAGCCCAGCATAACAGTATACAAATCAAAATGAACATTTAATTTTGAATGTAAGAAGTGCATAGTTTAAAAACACGGGAACGATGAATCACTGGAAAGAAATAATAGTAATTGAGATATATATTATGATTTGCATACGATCGATTGATTGTATGTATGCATGAACAAGCAAGTAAAGGAATGAACAAAGTTCACAGTGAAGGAATGCCAAGATAACAAGAAAACTATGACAAGGTAAATAATCAAGCAGTAGCTATATAATAATATAAGATTGTAATTATATATGTATTGCAATCCGAAGCTATGTCTTACAACTTTCAATCGGTATTAGTTTTAAATTCAGTTGTCAGTGTTTCCTTGAATGTGTATCTATAGTAAGTAAACACATTACTATATATTACGTTGTTTTTCGTTTCGCCTTTCCGTTATGTTAAAGCAAAACAAGCTCAAAGTGTTTCCTGTTTTCACAATCGATAGTGTGACGACTGAGTAATTTCAATGTTGAATATTCAATGACCGTTTGTTAGCGAAGTTTACTGATAACATCAATATTCGGTTCTTCCATTTCACCTGCTCGGAAAACACTTTATTCGACGAAGGTTCGACTGTTCCTCAAAAATATTCCTAATGTGACCGCTCGCATCTAAGCTTGATAATATTCCATCCCTCAGCCCAATTACAAAGCTCATTCCAATTCGACAAAACGTCCCTATGCCACCGATCAGCACAATTCTGCTGTTTGATTTGATTTGACAGCACTACACAATTTGACAAATTGGCCCAATCTGATAATTCAATCAAAGTAACTGCTGACCCAAATCTACTGTTCAACATAGTGTTAAAGGTCTACTCTAATCCACTGACCAGTCTTCGAGTAAGTTCACCAAATGTTACCCCTCAGCTTAATTCAAGCACTAAAAGCAATTCGGTTAGCCACCATGATACACCATGACGAGGGAAGTGTGAATGAGGAAGGTCTGACATATTAGTAGAGTTTGTAATTATTGTACTGTATAATTCCCACTCCCTAATAATTATCTTCCAGCTACAAAACTCTCTCTCTCTCTCCTTGTTATTCAACTCCGCTATAGTCTTACCTAAACATACACACACACACACACACACAGTGTCTCTCTTTTTCAGACTTCGTAAATATAATTGCAATGCATTAGTATCTGTGTGTGTGTTTCGATTAATTATTTAAGATATATTCCGTGTTGCTGCCTTGTTATAGATTAATTAAAAGGAAATGTCTTTCCATATTTTGCTAGGCTGAAAATAGCATTCAGGAACTATGTGAAGTATAACATACATATAATAAATGCAATGGTAGCCACGGCAAGTTGAAAATATCCTACCATTCGGTGTACGTACACGCAAATGACATGGCACAACAATAGACTACAAAATACAACGAGATGAATAAACGCTGATAAAACGCATCTGAAACGTAATTAACGGAATATACAGCATAGCGCCAGAGAACTCGAAAATGAGAGATATATATATATATATTAGCAGGGGTACCCGGCATTGCCCGGGTAATCACCATAATCACCATCACTACTACCACCACTACTACTACCATAATCACCATCATCAATCACTACTACCACAATCATCACAATACTACTACTACCATAATCACCGGCCTCGACCTCCCTGTGCCTCATTAAACGGCGACCTCGATTTCGGCCGCTATATGACCTCCGATTTTGGATCTGACCTCATCGGTACCCCCATTTTGGGAGGCTGCGAATAACTTTCGTTCCATACACCTTTTCGATCGGAGGCCTCCTTCTGCTCCAAACGGCCATTTAAGAAAAAAAAAAAAAAAAAATTCCTATTTTGCGCCCATTTTCTCCGTCCCTTTCACCCTGGGGAATTCTATTTTTTCACTTAAACCTGCCTAGGGACCCCCTTACTGTGCATACCAAGTATGAACGCTCTAGCTTAAAAAATATGGCCATGCATAAAGAACAGACACACACCCACACACTGTTATGACCGGCACAACGAAGTAAACAAGGGCACTTAATATTGGACTACAAGATAGGCTAGATCTGCTACAACGGTACGCTAATTCCAAACCCTCTAACTATTAAGCCGGTGAACAAAACATTTAAACCCTCCAGAGTTAATCTACTGGATAACGGGGTATCGATTAACTGGGTTAAGTGTACTTCTACAAAGGCTTTCCGGTGACGGCAAAGCCTACTCACAACAAGAGTAATTACGTTAAAAAAAATCTCAAGTAATAACTATGCTTAAATAAACTATGACAAGATTTAATAAAAGGTTATATGCTTACGTTATCTTTAGTGTGAGTCTGAACTCAACACTAAACTCTTCAATGCTCTATGAAAACACTTGAAGTCTAGTCCTACAGCAAACAGATATGGAATCTTCTGAAAAACGTCTGATGCTCTAAGATGCTCGTCGAATATAGAACAGGAATAATGCAGGGGCAGGACACCAAAGCGTGTATCTTAAATACACCTAAAAGTAGGAGACACATATATGGAAACAAGATAGTGCAACAACTCTGTGACGGCACTAACAACAGCAACTCACAAACAGTACTTCCTTAGCCAAAGTAACAGCCATACTGGGTTGTGCACTATGCATCAACCTAGGCTAAAACAATACGTGAATAATAATTGCTAAAGCATACGCAGATAAAGTTAATAAACAAAATGCTGTTTTTCTTACTAAAAAGTCTAGCAGCGGCATAAAGGTACAGGGAGCCTAGGCAGAGCTCAAGCATGCTCGCAGCCTACTGTCTCCCCTGAACAGATTTCCCTTATCTTACATTAAGTGACTAGGAGGCTCTCTTGGTAAGTCCAGATCTCAAGTATCTGGTCCTACCCTGGCGCTCCACAAAGGTCAACAAAATGAGTTAGCAAGCATACAAGCAAGAGTAGGCAAAAGCCCTTCGCTTGTATACTGCTAAGCTCGCAAAGGAAAATATGCAAAAGGGTGTATTACGGGCTACCTAGCTCCGTCGAAGTCGTACAGGCTCTGACTTGCCATATACATAACTCAGACAACGACCAATGATACCCTCCACTGTCTAGCATTAAATAGTAATAAAGAACAACCAAATAATTAGACGCACCCAATAATATGAATCCATGTGACTATGATTCTAATAACCTCTAAAGCTAGTGCAAAACATATATGTGAGAACAGGCACTGGTAATACGACTGGCCGACTATGGAAGTCGTATGCGAGAACCAGAAGGGATGGGTAATTGAATAAAGATAAGAAGTATGGAAAATAAGAAGTTCAGAGAGAGAAACAGTAGTAAAGGGGGTTAGATTTGAGACAGAATGCGAGAGACATGTAGGACCAAGCGCACAATACCATGCTCTGCGGGAGTCAGGAGGGTAGGAGCCCAACCACTGGGCTAGGAGGGCGGCGACCAACCACAGGCCACTACATCACATGACAAGCTGACGTCATATACCACGCCAGGCCCGCCGTCCAATAGCAAGCGGGCGGGCCCACCAAGCGAGGAATGCACACGTACATACGCACACACACTGCCTCTTCGCTCTCCAACTCTCTCTCTCACGCGCTGCATGTTATAATCACTACTATGGATATAAAATACTTCTTAGTGTCACAGACAAGAATAAAGGCAAACACTGATCTGTCTATGACAACACGAATACTAAGAAAGAAAGAATATCGTTCTACGATTATTATAGCCCATTTCACTGCCGTGGCGAGTGCTAGCGAGTCACGAGTACATTCTGGCAAGCTGGCCAGCGTAACAACACAGACAATCAAAAATATTATATAGACTAGCAGGGGTACCCGGCATTGCCCGGGAAATCACCATAATCACCATCACTACTACCACCATCAGTACTACCATAATCACCATCATCAATCACTACTACCACAATCATCACAATACAACTACTACCATAATCACCAGCCTCGACCTCCCTGTGCCTCATTAAACGGCGACCTCGATTTCGGCCGCTAAATGACCTCCGATTTTGGATCTGACCTCATCCGTACCCTAATCTTGGGGGGCTGCGAACAACTTTCGTTCCATACACCTTTTCGATCGGAGGCCTCCTTCTGCCCGAAATGGCCCTTTTTCCGATTTTGCGCCCATTTTCTCCGTCCCTTTCACCCTGGGGAATTCTACTTGTTCACTAAAACCTGCCTAGGGACCCCCTTACTATTCATACCAAGTATGAACGCTCTAGCTTAAAAACTGCGGCCGCCTATAAAGAACAGACAGACAGACACACACACAGACAATCAAAAATATTATATAGACTAGCAGGGGTACCCGGCGTTGCCCGGGTAATCACCATAATCACCATCACTACTCCTACCATAATCACCATCATCAATCACTACTACCACACCGGCCTCGACCTCGCTGCGCCTCATTAAACGGCGACCTCGATTTCGGCCACTAGATGACCTCCGATTTTGGATCTGGCCTCATCCGTAACCCCATTTTGGGGGGCTGCGAACAACTTTCGTTCCATACACCTTTTCGATCGGAGGCCTCCTTCTGCCCCAAACGGCCCTTTTTCCGGTTTCGCGCCCATTTTCTCCGTCTCTTTTACCCTGGGAATTCTATTTTTTCACTAAAACCTGCCTAGGGACCCCTTTACTATGCATACCAAGTATGAATGCTCTAGCTTAAAAACTGCGGCCGCCTATAAAGAACAGACAGACAGAGAGACAGACAATCAAAATTATTATATAGATATAGGCATATATACAGTATATATATATATATATATATATATATTTTTTTTTTTTTTTTTTTCTTTAATACATACGAGGTTGAAAGAAATGGCAATTTCTGCGTAGGAAATTTTATTATTCAAAGTTTCCAGGTCTCTGATGAGTTTTCGCTGGGTGGCAGGAAGTAGATGAATGAGATGAGCAAAATTCATGGTGGTACAGGGTTACATAAATGTACATGATGATACAGGATATACGACGCGTTTCACTGGACAACCAGCATTATCAAGTAAGGGTAGAATGATATAAAAGGTAAACAGGAAGGGTATATATAGAGGGTGGAGGATCAGAAGAGGCGAAAATTAGGGGGCAAAAGTCTCCTATTGGTGGAGGGGTATTCTAGGTGTGCAAAAGGGGGAACCGCTTCACGCAGCCAACCTTCGTAAAGAACGAGATGCTCTCCTACGGATTTGGGAAGACGAAACCCCTCCAGACCACCTCAAAGCCGAAATCAACACAGTCCTCGAACAACTTCTTGAACAACACAGAAGACAAGCCGAAAACACAACCATAAAAAAGCTTGCCCGTCTTTATGGCGGAAACATAAAACTTCCCAAACCAACAAAAGGATACATAAACCTGACTTAACACCAAGAAGACCTCCTCAACAAAGGCCTCAACTGCCACTACAGCTCCAAACCTGGCCCCCACCGGAAACGCCTAGAAACGGAAATCATCCTGGATGACATCCTACGACTCAAGAAGGATGGCAAGGTCACCACTACTCCCGCCCTACAACCTACTCTCCTCGCTGAAGCCGCCAAAACCAGAGGAACTCACCATAGCAAAATCCTCAACAAACAACACTTCCAAGCTGCCAAACAATTAAGAGACAACCCCAACATCATCATCCGTCGTGCGGATAAAGCTTCCTGCCTCGTGATTCATGACAAGGAGGAATATCTTAGAAAAATGGACGTTATCTTAAATGACAACACCAAATTTAAAAAGATCACCCGCAACCCAACCGACGAAATCAAACGTACTGCCAACACCACCATCACCGCCATCAACGCCAAACAAGGAGGGGTTCACCTTAAAAAACTCGTCGGGGAATACACCCCTGGTTATGCGTACGGAACCATCAAAACACACAAACCTGGGAACCCCCTCCGCCCCATCATCTCCCAGATCCCCACTGCCACCTACCAGATCGCCAAGGCCCTGAACAACCTCCTCACCCCCTACATGCCCAGCCAATACAGCCTTAACTCAGCCCACGATTTCTTGGAAATTTTACGAGACGCCCCCCGGAACAACAACCACACAATCGCCTCCCTCGACGTAGAAAGCCTGTTCACCAACGTGCCAGTGGTTAGGACCATTGACATGATTCTACGTCAAATTTACCATTGCCCTGATACATCAACACTGGACATCCCGGAGAAGGCCCTGAAAACGCTACTGGAGCTGTGTACTAAGGAGGCCCCCTTCCTTTGCCCCCGGGGCAACCTGTACAAGCAGATAGACGGTGTGGCGATGGGCAGCCCCCTAGGAGTTCTTTTTGCGAACTTTTTTATGGGTACCATCGAGGAAGAGCTCCTAGCTGCCCAACGACCCGCCGTCTACTGTAGATACGTGGATGACATCTTCGTGCAAATCAAGGACCTCCACGAACTACAGGAACTCCAGCGTCGCTTCATGACCTCCTCCTGACTTAACTTCACCTTTGAAAAATCTAACAATGGACAACTCCTCTTCCTCGACATCCTCGTAGCTCTGAACGACCATGGGTTCAAAACCACCGTCTACACTAAACCAACTAACACAGGACAATGCCTCAACGGCGATAGTGAATGCCCCCGCCGTTATCTTCTATCCTCCATCTCCGCCTATGTAAGGAGAGCCCTCACGCACTGCTCTACCTGGGCCGACACCCACCAGGAACTAGAAAGACTATCCCAAGTTTTAGTGAATAATGGATACTCCAACTCCGACATCTCCAGCACCATCAACCACCATCTTGAAAAATGGTACACCCAAAGCCCTCCCAACATTGACCCCCCCAATGAAATTAAGATCTTCTACCGCAATTACATGTCCTCTGAACACAAAAATGACGAGGCCGTCTTAAAAGAAATAATCTCCAAGCATGTCCACCCAACCAACCCGGAAAACAAAATCAAATTAATAATTTATTACAAATCCCCCAAGACCTCCAACCTCGTTCTCCGCAACAAACCAGCTTCCACCAAGATAAAGAGCCCGATGACCGACGATGACGTCATTTACCAACATACCTGTAATTATGAGGACTGTGGACCTCATTCCTATATTGGCATGACAGACTCGTCTTTCACGTCGGTTAACTCTTCACCTTCAGGCTGGAGCCATCAAAGACCACTATCTCACCCCAACCACCCCCACCTCACACGCAACGAGTTAGAGAAACACACCACCATACTCGATAAAGAAAGTGACCCAAGGAGATTACCTATACTCGAAGCGTTATATATCCAAGCCTTACATCCTAACATCAACAACCAAACTCTAGACCTTCAGATCCTTCCTTCTGCCAAAAGGCACTACCCTACAGGACCTAACACCCCCCCCCCCCCCCTTCCCCCCCCAGTGCCCTTGACGCAGCCCTCCGCGCTACCTCCTTCAGCTTCGTCTTCTGCCGGCGCCACACGGACCATACAACTTAGGCCACGCCCCTCGACACGCAGCCAATCAGCTTTGACCCCGCCACCCGACCAACACCATCCCGCATCCAGTGCGCCTGCGTGAAGCGGTTCCCCCTTTTGCACTCCTAGAATACCCCTCCACCAATAGGAGACTTTTGCCCCCTCTGATCCTCCACCCTCTATATATACCCTTCCTGTTTACCTTTTAGACCTCTCCACCACCACCACTCCTGCAACACCAGCTAGACACCCTCTAGAAGATCGTGGAGTCTCTTCCATAGGAGTATGGAGAGGCTGAGGCTGGTGGAGGAGCTTTGTAGATGGCTGGGTGATGCTGATATTGGGGACTTGGGCATCTCCACCGGGGTCCCACACAGAATATCGTGTGCCCTGCTTTTGCCTGAGCCCCCGGAACACCATCAGCAGACCTCACCTTCAACAGAGTACCTCTTCCTTCACCTCAGTGGCAGTCCATCGCCAGTTGAGCAGAACACTGCTTCCAGAAAACACCAGAACATCAACCAGCCAAGCAAAACACCGCTAACTGTCACCACCACACACCATAACCTGGGACACGGCAGAACAACAACAAGTACCTGGGACATGGCAGAACACCTGGGGGATCCTCACATACATCATGGACCCCCCCTGAACACCGCCAGAATCCCCGAATATCACCACCATCATCTAACAACATCAACAAGTTCCTGACCAAACATCGCCAGGAACACATGAACTAAAATGATTTGACAAAAAACAAACCAATGAATAAATAAACAAACAAATAATAATGAATAAATAAACAAACATCCCTTCAACAACAGCAAGGTGGACGGCCCACTAACTTTTCTCTTCCACTGTATTTCATCTTTCCTACTTTCTCTTCCCGCCACCCACTCTGTGGTGCCTCTCTTCACCTTTAAAAAAAAAAAAAAAAAAAATGTTTTTTTATATCATTCTACCCTTACTTGATAATGCTGGTTGTCCAGTGAAACGCGTCGTATATCCTGTATCATCATGTACATTTATGTAACCCTGTACCACCATGAATTTTGTTCATCTCATTCATCTACTTCCTGCCACCCAGCGAAAACTCATCAGAGACCTGGAAACTTTGAATAATAAAATTTCCAATGCAGAAAGTGCCATTTCTTTCAACCTCGTATGTATTAAAGAAAATTATTACCTGGCTTTACTAACATATATATATATATATATATATATATATATTTATACGTAATATTTGGTATGGCATGGTCACATGACAATTAGAGGGAATGGTTGAAGCAAAATAATTAGCAAATGACCGGAATGAATGGAGGAAGTTTGTTAGAGAGAGTACATGACGGTGTCTGGACCCTTTTAAATTACAAACCTGGAAGGTCTTTATCCCAGATGTTGATATAATTAAACTTTGTCCGGAAGTATAACATCTGAGGTGAAGCCATCGATGATGGGGCTTCTGAATGATTGTGTGCTTGCTTTTTGTGAGCTAACTGTTTTATATGTTCTTCTTCTGTCACCTGTGTTTCCTTTTCTGTGTCACTTGTTGATCCTCCCTACCCGTCGTGGGAGTAAGACCTGGCTACTCACTGACTGATATACTTGAATACTTGCATGTTTATAATATAACGTTAACATATCCAGCTCAGCGTATATATATTTTCATATCGTCCACTCACGTGTCCCAGAACAAAAATATAAATGTATTGTTAGCTGGCATTGGCTTTGTTCTTTTCAAACTGTCGTTACATGTAAGTCATTCTAAAAATTATAGCAATTCATAGTAAATGTTAAATTGAGAGAGCTCCGATGTTGAAATGTATATTGACGGTAAATTTGAATTGAATTTTTGTTATACATAAATGTGTTCCAGTATCTCGTCACTGTTGATATTAACTAAATTTCCTTTGGGTGAACACTGAAATTGTTTGCTTAAAGGTCTTCGAATATTTATGCGTACAGCATAATTAGTATCGAAGAAAAAAAATATACATGATTGTGCGTCTCACTCTCTGACTTGCTTAAAAAATATCTAATGTTCGCGTAGTTTTGTTTCCTTTGTCTTACACCGTGGCCATTATAGCATCGTTCTCTTTCTGTCCGTTTTCATATTGGTATGCACCCGCCCTCTCCCCTCCAAGTTATTTCTGTTCCCATTGTGTCCTTTTGATATCTCTCTTTCTCACTCCCCTGTTTGCTTCTTCTGTTCTCTCTTACTTCCTCCATCTCTCCATCTTTTCATTTACCTTCCTTGCCTTTTATTTATCTTACGTCCTTTCATCTCACAGTTCCTCGCTGTATTTATGTCTTCTTCCACCGCTCCTTTTCACCCATTTTGTTAGCAATTGTCCTATTACAGTGTCCTACTATTGCACGGAGACAATTTATCTTGAACCTCTATATATCTTCAATACAAAAATCAGTTCTCGGTGTTCATGTACATTCGGTACTTCGGTTAGACTTTTTCTGATGAGCTAGACATATCGAAGGCCTTCGATAGAGTATGGCACAAATCCCATATTTCTAAACTAACCTCCTTTGGTTTTTATCCCTCCATCTGTGCCTTTGTCTCTAATTTCCTTTCCGGCCGTTCCATAGCTGCGGTTATGGACGGCCACCGTTCACTTCCTCAACCTATCAACTCCGGTGTTCCTCCAATTATATTCCTATTATTCATTAACTACCTTCCATTCCCATTCACTCATATGCTGACGAGTCTACATTACACTATTCAGCTAGTCTTCCTCCACAACATACACAGCAGGAACTCCAAAACTCACGTAAGGAGGCCATAGCGCACCTATCGTCTGATATCTGTACTATCGCTAATTGGGGCTGAGAAAACGTTGATATTTTCAATGCTTCCAAAACTCAATTTCTTCATCTGTCTACTCGTCGCCCCCTTCCAGAAAGCTATGACCTACTCTTCAACAACATACAAATTAACCCTTCATCTTCTCTAAATGTTCTTGGTGTCACTTTCTCTTTATATCTCTCTTGGAAAGATCATATTACCATTCTTGCTAAAACAGCTTCCCAGAAGCTGGGTGTGCTGAACCGCCTCAAGGAGTTCTTTACCCCTGCACAGCTTCTTGATCTGTATAGGGGCACATTGCGTTCATGTATTGAGTATTGTTCAGACGTATGGGAGGGATCCTCTCACATAGCACTTCTAGACAAAGTAGAAAAGAAAGCCTTCCGTCTCATTAATAATCAGTGTTCCTCAGATCTCTCTCAGTTTATGCACCCCCCCCCCCTCCCTCTATGTCTATTCAAGTGCTGAGCTCTGGAACTATCTCTCAGAATCAGTCTTTCCCATTTCCTATGACTTAAATTGCTTCAAACTCTGTGGATCCAGTCATTTTGGCTCGATCGACCCTTGATTTTGGCTTTGTCACTCTTTCAATTCTGTTACAGGCAGTTCTGCCGTTTGCCTCCCTCACTCATATAGAAATACAAACAAAACATATTTATAAGTATTAGTTTAAGTCTTTATATTATGTGTTTTATAATCATTGGCAACATTGTGTAGTATTTCCTGGCATTTAATAGCGGTTTATCATTGCATACTGTATTAACGCAACTGTATTTTTAATACCTATATTATTAATACCTATTAAGGCTACTTATTCAGCGCCATTGATCTCTAGCCCTCGGTCCGAGATTTAAGCGAGATGAACTAAAGTTTATTACCAGGCACTATTACCCATATACTGTATTTGCTCAAGGGAAATGGCATTGGCTACCAGTGTTTGCGAAAATCCTCTAAGTCTGTTCGTGAGATTGAGCTCAGGTCTCCCGTTTAGGAGGCCGAGATGTACTCCACTACACAAATACATTATATGTCGCCAACACCATCAAAATAATTATATAAATGACCCTCACTATCACCACCCCATCTACACAGCAAGCACCACTGAATAAATCTTACCTTTTAAGGTTTACCCACAAAGAAGTCCAGCAAATGTTGAGCTATTTTATCATACTGTCGCAATAGGCAATGCACTAAACAGGTATAATAATATGTCATATGGGTTAGAGTAAAACACATCGTATCCTATCAACTCGTTTACAATTTATCTAATCACACTGCAATGTTGCATATCATTCACACTTGTACCGCTATTTCAATTATAATCAGTGTTCTTCAGAGCTCTCTCAGTGTATATCTCCTCCCTGATAGAGAGTGGGCAGCAACACACGCTCAGCCCTATTCTGCCCAACTTTGTAACCCAAGGGTGAACCAATTTGTCCAGTCTTTCTTATACTAAACAAGTAAGCTTAGGAACTCTCTCCCTTAATCTGCGTTTCTCTCATGCTATGGACTAAGCTCCGTGTGTCCAAACATTTTGACTCTGTCTCTCATCTTTTGGGGAGACAATTGTTACTGGCAACTTTGCCCTTTGTCTCCTTCGCTCACATATAATTGTGTTGAAAAATAATGTCTATAGTTGTTATGGTAATTTTTTAGAAAAAAAAACAGATACATCAATAATACATCAGCAAATATTAGCTCTACTTATGCATCCTCTACAATCTACATGATAGCAAAATAATCGAGAAGAAAACTAAAACAATAGAGATAGATAATGATATATAGCTCTATATTACTGCTCGAGGGCTGGACCCTGAAAAAACCTATGGAAGTCCGGGGCGACAAAGACGGTGGGTCAAGACGGTAATCTTCTCATCTATTCCAGAGGCCCGGGCGGAAATATTGTTCTCTCAGATCAAAATAATCTCAGGCTAATTAATTTTTTGCTCCTTGAAGGGCTTGGGCTTGAACGGATGGATGGCATGATTAGTAAAATGTCAACCATTCAGATTTTGTTAGGTCATGGAAGGAGGTCAACACATTTAAGAACATTTTTTAGGAGCAAATATGCTCTTTGTGACTAAAGTGGAAACAATATTAGTGATCAAATTTACATGTTAGTCAACTTTAACCACTAAAGGGCCGGCGTCTCCAGAAATTCTGTCAGCGCGCCCCAGGTAACGCCCTGTGATGTTTTTTTTTTTTTTTGGTTCGAAACCAATACCTCTTATCACCACATCAATTACTTTTATCACCATTTATCCCTTATCAGCACTGTCACCATAATACTATTAACTACCACAACATAATATTCACCATCCCCACATACCATCGCCATCATCACTA
>CM064507.1:5604070-5702000 GCA_032716605.1 Paralithodes platypus | reverse complement strand
AGAGAGATGCCTTGGAGGAATGTCTTTGGTTATGTTGACATTACTCTTTATGTGTTATGATGGTGGTGTGTGATGGGTCTAGTGGGATCATCATAACCTTCATTCACATTAATACTGATTGTTTAGTGCATGCAAATAATATTTCTACTGCTTTTCGATTGCTTACCATACATATTCTATATTTTATTTGTAACGTTGACTATTTGGAATGATTAAGTTTGTTGTTATTCCTTGTTGTAGAATGTTTTACTCTTCTTGAACCTCTTCATCAACATACGTGGATTTAGTGAGCACTCCGTTATATACTGAATAATCTTTACTTGGAATTCATTGCATAATTAATTAATGCGATTGAAATGAACACAAATTATTATATTTTAATTATGTTTCATATCCTAAAAGAACCGCAAGAACTGAAAATAAAATAAATAGTATTGACGGCAGCAGTTGTTGTCAGTGGGAGGTGAACAAAATATAAGAGGGGAGGAGAGAGACAGCGAAGGAGGGGGAGGTGATGATGGGAGGGAAGGCTGAGAGAGAGAGAGAGAGAGAGTGAGCGAGAGCGAGCGGGGTGGTGTGGGGTGGGGTGGGGGAGAATGGATCCTTTTCCTTGACGTTACAAGTTACTCGAAACACACATGGAGTACATAGGGTGTGGCTGAATATAACTGCAGCAACTAATAATAACAGAATATAATAGTAATAACTGAATAAATAAACGTATATGAATACAAATATAAATATATAAGGACAAATAATATTAGTAAATGTGTGATCATTGAAACCTTTATGGTGACAACATTCAGAATAGAGAAACGGAGCAAACAAAATACTTGCGAGTGTAGGGCAAAAAGATAGCGGTATTGCATACAACCAAATAAAAGAGAACAAACGGCCGAATAAAAAATGAAAGAAAAAAGTTTGGGGAAGTGGTGTGTAAACAAAACGACAATAACAAAGACTGTACCTAAAAGAATGCACACCAGTTGGGGGGTATCTAGAAATAACGATGCAGTGTGTGAATGACTAGACAAAACATGTAATAACAAAATAACTATTCCTTATTCACATAAGCAAGACATCTGAACAAATGTCGATCGTGTATGTCTAACGCAATAAGTGTGTACAGCGAACTTCTACCACCCTATAGTCTGTTCACTTAAACCAGACATCTGGGGCCTAAGAGCGTACTGAATTGGGTGCTAAAATCCCGTGAAAATGGTAAATCAACACGCTGTATATTCCCACTTTCACTCGATAATCCATATATGCGAACATAGTTTACTGTATTAACATTTACTTTCAATTAGGACTAATCTTCGCTAGAGTTTTGTTGCGTAGTAAGACATTGTTATCTACAAATATCATAGCGTCTTATTAAAATGCAATGTAATGTGCATCATTTTAAATACATTAGGCATGTTTATTGATAAACGTGTTCTCACTCAATGATCCCATGAACCTGATCCTTGGTTCAAGGAAAGGCATGACAAATTAAGAGAAAGTAAATTATGACAGGAGAGGGGAAAACTGTGAGGAACAAGCAGGAGGCGGTAAATTAAGGACTGGTGAGAGAGTGGAGACAAACGGGGAGCATGGATGGTGAGAAGAATGATGGAGGAAAAGTAGGAGGGTAAACTACATTATGCGATGGAACATTGGTGAACGAACACGAGGAGTATTAAATATTACCATTGTAAATACAAACAAGATGAAGCAAACTCAATGTTTCGCGAGCATATAAAACTAAGTAATGAATGAGAGAGATAAACGGATATGAGCAGAGAAAGAAGAACAACAAATGCTTGGGAGAGAGAAAAAGGACAAGGTGAGGCGAAATTAATGGCAAAAAGAAAAGTGAGATTCGTCAAAATTAAGAAAGATGAAAACAAAGATGGACATAATAGTGAAGGGATAACAAGTAAGTGGGAAAGGAGAGATGTATTACAGAGACGTTAGTAGAAGTTATAAGGAACATTTGTCAGCCAGAGTGGACAGAAGGGTGCTGAGCTGGTATGGTCATGTTGAACGAATGGGAGATGAAAGGCTTACAAAGAGAATATGTGAGTCAGGTACAAGGGGATAGATCACGAAGGGCAGGAAGACCTCCATTGAGATGGAGAGGACTGTGTAAGAAAGGCTTTGGATGATAGAGGAATATGACTATAGATCAGGTAGGGGAAAAGTGGTGGTAGAAGTGGGTGGTGGACAGGGGAAGTGAATGGAGAATGCTTGTGAATAGTTGAGTGGTGAAACACCTGGTCATTTGGAGTAAAGGGGTCTTTGGGCGCACGTTGGACTAGAGAATTAGTCCAGCAGGCGCCTGGCCCGGGGAGGACGATTAATATATATGAAGGTAGTGCGCCTGGAGATAGTGTGGATGGGTGGGTCGGGGCAGGGCGGTGTATTGTGTCTTTGGCTCCCCTCAGCTCGCATGGTCTGCCCTTTGCCGAGATCGGAAACCTTCTCCGGGGGGTCGGGGGCGGCCAAGGGCGGGGGAGTGCTGGAGCCGAACTTGGTGGGACCCTGGTCTATTTTTGGGTCTTCTCCTGGGTGACCTGGCATGTGTGTGAGTTTGTGCTTTTTATCTGTGTTTATTTGTTGTTTTATGTTATTTTTGTGTTTTCCCCGTTCTTGCTCTGTCTTGAGTCGGCTACCCCCAAAATGGGGATTGGGCCTGAGCATATAGATAGATAGATAGATAGATAAGGAATATAATGAAGTAAGAACATAGAATAAATAGTAGAGAGGACGCTAGGCGAAGGGCCAGTGGGTTACGAGGTAGAATTATTAGAATAGATAGATAAAATTAACAAGACAGGTCAAACACAGACTTGGATTTTAAGAATAGGGGTTAGCTGTCATGGGTACATAAAATGACCAGAATGGGACACCAATAAGGGAGAAATAGACGGAAACGGATGCGGACACTATTACAAAAGAACAAACAGTAGTGAAGAGAATAAAACCAAGGGAATTATAAGTTCCAACGGGAGAAATGATGAAGGTGCAAACTTGGTGAGCAGTAAATAGAGAAACTAATCATGGATCAACTGAAAAAAGGGAGTGTTGGAAGCATTTAGAAGGAGAGAGTGTTGAAGGAAGACACAAAGTTATGTTAGAAAAAGAAAAGAAGGATGAATAGTTGGATAAAGTGTGATACAGAAAACGAGGAAGGAACAAAAAGGAATCGTTAAACAAAGTTGCATGTCTACATGAGTGCAATAAGCAAATTAAAAAAGGACAGACCTAAAACAGTCCCACATAACACATACCATTATAATATTTAAGACAATAAGCGTTAGGGAAATAGCGAGTGGGGGATTATGAATGAAACATGACACTGGAACATATATACTACAATAATACACGGCGAGAGAGCGAGGAGAGAGAGAGAGAGGAAATGGACACTGAACATATATACTACATATCATAAAGGGCGGAGAGAGATGAGAGAGAGACAGGATGAGAGGAGAGATGGACTGAACATAATATACTTACCTATACACACGGAGACGAGAGCGTAGCGAGAGCGAGAAGCGCGAGCGAGGAGGAGAGAGAGGGATGGGACCACGGAAACCATATGTTTACTACATATACTACAAGGAGAGAGAGAGAGAGAGAGAGAGAGAGAGAGAGAGAGAGAGATGGACACTGAACATATATACTACATATACTACAAGGAGTTGAGAGAGGAGGGAGAAGGAAGAGAGCAGATGATGAGCATGGACAATCGACTAGTCTCCCGGGGGGGAGGAGAGAGAGAGAGAGCATGGACACGCCTCTTGCCCTGAACATCTATATACTTAACATATACTACAAGGAGCGTGGAACGAGAGGATGACGCGATTTGAGAGAGAGAGCGGAGAGAGAGAGAGGCGGGGAAAGAGATGGACACTGAACTATAATATCTCAATATACTACAGGGAGAGAGACTGGACCGGAGAGGACGATGAGAGAGAGAGTCATGGATCCACTGAACATATACTACTCCATATACTAAAGGAGAGGAGGGAGAGAGAGAGAGCCCGAGGAGAGGAGAGGCGCGATGGACACCTGATAATATATATACTACATCTCTCCACGGAAGGAGAGAGGGGGGAGAGAGGAGGAGAGGAGGAGGACGCGAGCGGAGGAAGAGGGAGAGAATTGGAGAGAGGAGGAGAGAGAGCTGGACACTGAATAATATCTCCATATACTACAAGGAGAGAGAGAGAGAGAGGATGGAGAGAGAGAGAGAGAGAATGGACATGAACATACATATACTACAAGGAGAGAGAGAGAGAGAGAGGAGAACGAGAACCGGAGAGATACTAAAATACGAGAAGGAGAAGAGAGAGAGAGAGAGAGAGAGAGATGGACACTGAAAAATATATACTACATACTACAAGGAGAGAGAGAGAGAGAGAGGAGATGACGAGAGGAGAAAGAGACGATGGAGAGAGAGGAGAGATATAACTAAAGAGAGACATCAGAGACATATAAGAGAGAGAGAGAGAGAGAGAGAGAGAGAGAGAGAGAGAGAGAGAGAGAGAGAGAGATGGACACTGAACATATATACTACATATACTACAAGGAGAGAGAGAGAGAGAGAGAGAGAGAGAGAGAGAGAGAGAGAGAGAGATGGACGCTGGGAGAGATCTACAACATCATTTATGCGCACATAGACCTACTTATATAATTATAAGAAATATTTACATCCTATTTTCGAGTACAGTGACACAATGTCTAAGATTACACAGAGTAATAACTTCTCATGTAAAATAATGACGTTTTGTCCTAATATATGTGTGTACAAATATCAAATTCTTGTACTACTGGAAACAGTAAGTTTCGTATATAGCTTACCTCGAAATACTAACACATGTAACCTTCCGGTTGAGAGGCTCGACCATTAACAGAACACCAAGTACTGGACCGATATATATATATATATATATATATATATATATATATAATATTCTTACAGGTTTTGTGTTCCCCTATATGTGACATTTAGTTTGTTCGTTTTATGAAACGCTTCCTCTAATTTCCTACATTGCCCCCAAACATGAAAACCTGATTTCTTTATCACTAACCTACAGTACTATAGTGATGTATAAAGTGGTCATGCCTGGATACATTGGGTTATTGGTCAACCTACATATTCTTCATATTTTCACTAATAAAGTTGATATAACTGATCCACTGTTCTCACGCATATTGATACAGAGCAAAACAAAGCCTAATTATGGCATGTCTTATTCTGTTTCATAATTATGTTTACCATACTAATGCATTAACTCATGGATGGTAACATTAGTAGGCGTATCAGCAAATAATATTTAGAGAACTCGTACCATTTTTGAAAAGTAAATTCTGCATACGGCATATAATCCATTGATATGCAATAATATGTTGCATGTTCCTATGTTTGTACTTATAATCACAGTGCCTGAATTTTAGCTACTGGGTTATATATAATATCCCGGACAAAAATATATAGAAGGGCATGTTTAATCTAAAGACCTAAATCATTTAACAATTGTAGCTACTTTAGCAAGTTTAAACCATAATTATCTCCTAATTATAAGTTTTTTCTCTGGTCAAGTCGATCATTTTAAATGCCACCATTGTTGTGGTAGCTGGTCTAACCTTTTCCAACAACAACATTACACAGCACGAAAGGTCAGTGGACTAAGGCAACACATAACAAAACAAATCATGTTGTTCAAAACATAATATAATTATTATATTAAAGCAGCCAAACATTAATATAAGAACAATTAGTATAATTTTTGATAATATAAATTTGAATGTGCGAAAAGGGACGAATTTCTACTGTCCTGGAGAGAAACATGGTTGAACACTGGAAACATAACATCAATTTTAACGAATCCTATTTTATCCGGACTGGACTGTCCGGTAAGGTATTAGCCAAACTTTCTGGTGTGTTGTAATTGGTCTTTGTTTACTTAACGGAATTACGTAATTATTTATTTCCTTAGTTCCCTCGGTTGGTTTTTACTTTTTTAATTTACTTTTCTTCGCATTATTATGGATTTTTACTTTATCACCTGAAGAAATGTTGGCCTGTATTAAATCAAATAAATACAGTATTTATTTACAATCCTTTTCTGCGCTAATTATATTTAAATTATATTTCTTAGATTACCTGTTTCAAGATACGAAGATGCGTTTCTTCCACTCATGTATCCGAGAACAACATAAACATATGTTTTCGACTTTGTTATTTGTATGCTGTCGACAAATGTATTTCAGAATTAATACTATTATGTACCAAATGTCAATGTTGATATTTTGAATGGCGGTATATTTGATTTTGTCCTAAATAGCACTCTCCACCAGTATTCCATCTCTGTTGATAATAACTAATTTAATTTGGGTAAGAACTGACATTGTTATTTTAAAGTCAGTCTAGTATGTATGCATATAACATACTTTACACACAAAATAAATGCAATACATAAATAAACTACATTTGTGTCTTCTTCTCGGACTTCCTTCATAAGTCTCTAATGTTCATATAGTTTGTGTCCTTTCTCTTACACTGTGGCCACTACAACATCATTCTTCTTTTGACTGTTTTCAATTTGGTATTCACCCTTCCTCTTCACCCTCCCCTTCATGCTATGTCTGTTCCCATTGTGTCCTTTTGACATCTTCTCTCTTTCCTCACCTCTTTGTTTCTTCTGTTTCGCTTGTACTTCCATTCCTCCCATCTTTCCATTTGCAACGCCCTTCCTCTGCCTTTCAATTCTCCTGCGTCCTTTCATCTCACAATTCCTTTGCTGTATTTCTTTCTGCATCCACCGCTCCCCTTTTAGCCATTTGGTTATCAATTGTCTTATTGCAGTTTTTTACTATTATTCCGGGACAGTTTTCAGTTTTTACCTTGAACCAATAATTATATGTCTTCAATGCAACACCACTTCTGTACTCACTTACTCTATGTATATGTATTAGTTGTTTGAATTATATGTCTTCAATGCAACACCACTTCTGTACTCACTTACTCTATGTATATGTATTAGTTGTTTGAATTCGTTATATTAATGTTTGAGTATCATTGGTAAAAATTGTGTTACCGATAAGTTCTACATCCTGAAATTTAATTGCAGTTTATCATTGCATATTGTATTATATCACTTGTGCAATATTAAGATATATATACACAAATATATATCTCCACTGCCATACTTTCATCAAGCTAGATAAATAACTACACAACGATCACAACTTCGGTGTTTTGCCCATCAACACGTCCAACTGATTTAGAACTAGTTTATCACATGCTACTCTAGCTATGGTTAATGCAATATGCTTATGCATGTATGATAATTATGTTATTAACTTCTTGTTTGGCTAAGTTCATTGTCAGAACCAAAATATTAATTAATTACACATCAGAAAATATGGGCTCTAATTGTGCATCCTGCACAAGAGTGCAAAATAGTGGAGAGAGTACAAAGGAGTACAAAGGAAATCAAGCAACAACAGGTCTAGTGACCCTTCTAGGCTTCTTGTCCTCCAAAACACTGAGGATCATGTGTCCAAACAGTGGTTTAGAGTGGGTAAGGGAACATTGGAAAGGGAACTACTGCCCTGGAACTAATGTCCGTGGCAGGATTGGGAAGTTAGTAGGGGACAGATGGGTTAGTAACTGAGGGGAGGATAAAATAAAGTTATTAATTTACAAACGCAGTCAGTCGCAGGTTTGATGCGAGATATTTGTCTAGGCGAAGTTTAATGAATCAACGGTGCTGCAGTCTATAAAATCTCGGGGAAGCCCATTCCATAAGTTGACAACTCGATTGAAGAAGACATTTTTAGCTTCGTGTGAGTTAAAAGATTTACCAATAATTTTGCACCCGTTTCCCCGCGTGTAATTTGATTGGTCGATAGTGAAGTACTTACTACAGTTCATATTGTCGATGCCTTTGATGATTTTGTACACTTGAATTAAGTCGCCTCTTAATCTGCGCTGGGTTAAAGGAAATAGATTTAATTCTCTAAGGCGCTCCTCGTATGGTTTGTTCTTTAGGCTAGGTATCATTTTGGTAACTCTACGTTGAACTCGTTCTAGCTTGTCTATATCTTTTTGGTAATAAGGGCACCAGGATTGAACGCAGTATTCTATATCTTTTTGGTAATGAGTGAGTGAGAGTGAGTGAGAGAGAGTGAGTTAGTGAGTACAAAGGAGTACAAAGGAAATCAAGCAACAACAGTTCTAGTGACCCTACTAGGCTGCTTGTCCTCCAAAACACTGAGGATCAAGTGAGTGAGTGAGAGAGAGTGAGTGAGTGAGTGAGAGAGAGAGAGAGAGAGAGAGAGAGAGAGAGAGAGAGAGTGTGTGTGTGTGTGTGAGAGGAAAGGGTTGAAAGCCCTCACATGTTGAGCAATTCAGAAACACATGGGGGGGGGGGAAATGAGTAGCGCGGCCGAAATGAGAAACAAGAAAGAGGAGTAGATTTTCTCAGTCATATTAAGGGGGGATGGGTCGTTTTTCTGGTCCCCTTCTCCCTCATGTTTAACCCCATAATTTTTCAGATTTTAATACGTTCGACCCATTATTTTGTCGATTTTAATACCTTTCACCCATCTCCTTGTCAATATTAAGACCTTTCGTGCAATTTAGGTGCTGACTCATTTCCTGGCGAGCGACAGCAGAGAGAGAGAGAGAGAGAGAGAGAGAGAGAGTACAAAGGAGTACAAAGGAAATCAAGCAACAACAGGTCTAGTGACCCTTCTAGGCTGCTTGTCCTCCAAAACACTGAGGATCAAGTGTCCAAACAGTGGTTTAGAGTGGGTAAGGGAACATTGGAAAGGGAACTACTGCCCTAGAACTAATGTCCGTGGAAGGATTAGGAAGTTAGTAGGGGACAGATGGGTTAGTAACTGAGGGGGGGGATAAAATAAAGTTATTCATTTACAAACGGAGTCAGTCGCGGGTTTGATGCGAGATATTTGTCTAAGCGGAGTTTAAATGAATCAACGGTGCTGCAGTCTATAACGTCTCGGGGAAGCCCATTCCACAAGTTGACAACTCGATTGAAGAAGAAATTCTTAGATTCGTGTGAGTTAAAAGATTTACCAATAATTTTGCAACCGTTTCCCCGCGTGTAATTAGATTGGTCGATAGTGAAGTACTTACTACAGTTCATATTGTCGATGCCTTTGATGATTTTGAACACTTGAATTAAGTCACCTCTTAATCTGCACTGGGTTAAAGGAAATAGATTTAATTCTCTAAGACGCTCTTCGTATGGTTTGTTCTTTAGGCTAGGTATCATTTTGGTAACTCTACGTTGAACTCGTTCTAGCTTGTTTATATCTTTTTGGTAATAAGGGCACCAGGATTGAACGCAGTATTCCAGAAGAGGGCGGACTAAGGATTTGTAAAGGGTTAGGATAACTTCTTTGTATTTATGCTCAAATGACCTGCCTATAAAGCCAATTATTTTGTTTGCCTTCTTAACAACTTCTGAACATTGTTGACTCGGTTTTAGGTTACTCGATATTGTTACTCCCAGATCGGTTTCTCTGTTTACATTCTTAAGCTGAGTGCCATTCATCGAATAGTTTGCTTTCTCATTTAGGTATCCGATATGTAGTACTTTACATTTATCCGCATTGAAACTCATTTGCCAAATTTGGGCCCAACATGATAATTTATCTAGATTGTCTTGCATATCGTCAACTTGTTCTTTTGAGAGTACGCTATTTGCAATTTTTGTATCGTCAGCAAATTTTGAGATTGTACAGGTGAGACCCTCATCTATGTCGTTGATGTAAATTAGAAAGAGAATTGGTCCTAGTACCGATCCCTGGGGTACCCCCCTACTTACATTGTTCCATTTAGATGCCTTACCGTTTATGACTACTCTTTGCTTTCTGTCGCTGAGCCAATTTTCTATCCATTTCAACACACCGTCTTGTATTCCATGCGCTTTAAGTTTTAGCAGTAAACGTTTGTGGGGAACTTTGTCAAAGGCCTTTTGAAAATCAAGGTATATAATATCTACAGCTTTACTCTCATCGTAGAGGTTGAGGATATCGTGGAAGAAGTCTAAGAGGTTTGTTAAACAGGAACGTTTTTTACGAAAGCCATGTTGAGTATCTTTAAGTAAGTTATTTGTCTCTAAGTGATTTACGAGTCTGTCTCTTATGACCGTTTCTAGCATTTTACACACAATTGAGGTTAAGCTAATTGGACGATAGTTACTGGGTAGGGATTTGCTGCCTTTTTTGAATATCGGTGTTACGTTGGCTATCTTCCACTGATCAGGCATAGTCCCAGACTGCAGATTCATTGAATAGCAATGTCAGTGGTTTGGAGAGCTCATCCTTAGCTTCCTTTAGAACTCTAGGCGAGATTGTATCAGGTCCAGGCGTTTTATTTACCTTGAGTTTATCTAAACAATTCAATACTTCTCTCTCTGTAACGGTGATATTGCTTAGAACATCTGAATTATCAATCTGAATCGGCGATGGTGTAGGGATATCACTGAGGTCTTCGGTTGTAAAAACTGATGCAAAAAAGGTATTGAGGGCATTACTCATTTGTACTTCGTCTTTGGTGTATTCTCCATTTTCATCGACTAACGGTCCAACAGTTGAAGTAACTACTTTTTTCTTTCTGATATAACTATAGAATTATTTCGGGTTTGTTTTACTTTGATTCGCAACATGTAACCCCAGGGTCTTTTTACTTTGCTTAATTAACTTTTGGCTTTGCGACGTAGCTCTACAAATTTCACACCCGTTCTTCGTCATTTTGTGAGGATTTTAATCTATCATTAGCAAATTTTTTAGCAAGCAGACAGTCTGAAATATCTTTATTCCACCATTTGGGCTTATCATTATGGCCTGGACGCCGTATTTTCGATGGTATGCAGTCTTGCACTGCCTTAAGGTAAGTGGTTGTGAAACACTCCCAAGATGTATTTATGTCGTTATTGTTAGTCAGAAAGCTCCAGTCAGTTTCTTTAAGCTTTGATTTAAGTTTATGAAAATTTGCTTTCTTGAAATTAGGGACTTTCTCAATGCTGCTATTTGATTTGTTACTAGTCAAATTTAGAGTGAAAGTTATCGTACGATGGTCGCTGTTACTGAATTCATCACCAACATTCAAATTCTCTATTAAATCTTCTTTTGTTGCGAGTACAAGGTCAAGCACATTATTACCACGGGTCGGAGATTGTACAAATTGAAAAAGTGAACTCTCTTGCAAGTTAGTATAGAGGTCGTGTCCAGAGTGTGAAGTAAGAATATCGCCCCATTTAGTCACGGGTAAGTTGAAATCGCCAAGAATTACGGTATCTTGTATGTTAGTTATTTCTGCAATTTGTTCATAAATTTCACTGTCAGTTTGCACTGATTGAGATGGGGGTCTGTATAATAAAGCTAGTGTTATTTTAGTTCCTCGTTTATTATTTAATAGTACGTAAGATATGTCTATATTCGCAATTTGAGGTTTTGACATTAAGACGGGATTAAGACTTTCCTTTATAAAAAACAGAACTCCTCCTCCATTTCTATTGATCCGACTTTTCTCAAACATTGTATAACCAGGAAGCGTATATTCGGCTAAAAACTCTCTGTCTTCCGTATTTAACCAAGATTCTGTAATGCCGATTATATCATAATATTCTGTAAACATGATTTCCTCTAGATCTGAAATTTTTTTGCGTATGCTACGAGCATTTACATAAAACACCTTAAGAGTATTAGAGTTGGATGTTACCGATTGTGCATTGTCTGAATTTTAAGTTCGTATTTGACTTACACTACCCTGTCTGAGGTCTGGTTGACCCCGTTTTTTGATCGGAAATCCTTGACTGCATCGTTCAGCAGACGACCAAGACGTGCAGCTCCTACTTCATTGAGATGTACACCATCTCCTGAAAACAAAGATTTATCATAGTAAAAATGATCCCACGTGTCGACAAAGCCGATGTCCTCCTCCCTGCAGAGTTTGGCTAGTCGGCGATTTGTACTGGTAGCTATGTTGTAGAATCGGTTTTCTACATCAATCCGGGGAACAATTCCTGAAATTAAGATTCTATTAGATTTTTCCTTGAAGGACCTGATCAGCCGCCGGTACTTGCAAAGTAGTTCCTCTGACCGCGTCCGTTGGACATCGTTAGATCCAACGTGGATGACGTACGTAGTGCTTGCGGGGGCGAGCCTGGAAACCTCTTCCACAGCCGCAACAATGTCGTCCACGCCGCCACCTGGGATACAGAATCGCTTTCTGGTCCTGGGTGCCCTGGCGCAGAACTCGGTTAGTTGGCCACGGACCATGGAGTCGCCCACAAGCCGAACTTCTTGCTTTTCATCTTCCTCGTCAATAGCCAGAATTTTGAAGCGGTTTTGGCATGTTGTCGGGATGACCTTCCTGGTACTGGTACTGGGATGCACATTGTTTCTCACTAACTGAAAATTGTCCTGGGGGGGAGTGAGAGTAGAGTCATTATTATTATCTGCAACATCTAAGGTAGCTGCTGGTGTGGGTACCAGTACCGGTACTGTATGCACTGGAATGGCGGTTGACATCGTAGTGGTTTCTTGGGCCGAGGGCACTCCTACGTTGTGTGTGGCAAATTCTTGAAGGGATTCAAGCTTCGTAGTCAGGGCATCGATCTTGCGGTGAGCTGCATTCAATTCATCCGCAATCTTCTCTCGGAGCTGGCAAAATCTACAAATTTGGACATCAGTATCAACAAACATGGTAGGGCCAAATTTACCGGAACAACTCGTGCAGGTTCGTTGCGGCGCCATGACGATATAATCACAATATACCTGAAAATCACACAAATTGATGGTAGCAAAATGGTACAATTAAAGCCTGAAAATCACAAAAAATGTATGTTAGCAATGTGATACAATTAATTCCTGAAAATCACACAAAATTTTGTTAGCAATATGATAAAATTAATATGCCTGTAAATAACAACCAATATGTTAGGAATAGAACACAATTTATGCCTGAATAAAACAAAAATTATTGATGTTAGCAGTATGACACAGTTAAAGCCTGAAAATCACAAATGGACTAGAAATTTGTTACAAAATTTACTGGAAAAAAAAAGTGGGAGAGGATTAATGTAGCCTAGTGAGAAAACTGGAAAACAGTATACAGTACAGTAACAAAAAATATTTGTTAGCAATATGGTACAATTAATGCCTGTAAATCACAAAAAGAATATGTTAATCACAAGAACACAATTTATGCCAGAAAATATAACAAAAAATTATGTTAGCAGTATGACACAGTTAAAGTCTGAAAATTGTAAATGGACTAGTAATTTGTTACAAAATATACTGGAAAAAAAAGTGGGAGAGGGTTAATTTAGCCTAGTGAGAAAACTGGAAAGCAGTATACAATACAGTAACAACAAATATTGGTTAGCAATATGGTACAATTAATGCCTGTAAATCACAAAAAGAATATGTTGATCACAAAAAGAATATGTTAGCACTAGAACACAATTGTATGCCTGAAAATAAAAATAAAATTATGTTAGCAGTATGACACAGTTAGGCTAAAGCCTGTATATTAGTTTATACAGTGGTCGACACAATACTAATAATAATTGAGTTAGTAATATCCCTGGCAAGAATGTGAGAGGCCTATTATTATGGTGACAAGTATCTGAAATACGATTAATAAATAGGCTTTCAAAAAGTATTACAGTAACTAAATTATTCTAACCCAATATTAAAACTATCTTGACAAATGTTAGTGTGTGCGATTTATATAGATAACCAAGATAAAAAGTTCAACCAAGTACAGTATTGGCTAGACTTTGATATATAAAATACAAGAAGAGGGTTTGTTTATGCATACACAGGTGGCGCTGGTATCGGCGGCGTCTCTACTAACTTGACAAATAGAATTTTGAAAAACAAACGTTTATTAGTCAAAACTACAGTACAATGTCATGCAAGATAACTACTGGGTGGTTTGCTAAGCACTTAACTACAGTGAGGGCTAAAATATCTACAATAAGTGCTAGAACTTTATAATATGAGATAAGCAAATAGTTTGTTTACTTTAGAGCGTCGGTCGTCACTAACCGGTACAAAGGTAAACAAAAGCAGTCTCGATAAATAAACGTTTATCAGTCAAAAACACAGCAAAATTACATGCAAAGCAACTACAGGGTAGTTAATCTAGAGCTTAGCTACAGCTCATGCAAACAAATAAGGGGATGAGTAATGGAGTACTCAAGTTATGGTCAAATTTCGAAGAGAGAGAGAGAGAGAGAGAGAGAGAGAGAGAGAGAGAGAGAGAGAGAGAGAGAGACAGAGACAGAGAGAGAGAGAGAGAGAGAGAGAGAGAGAGAGAGAGAGAGAGAGAGAGAGAGCATATCCTTGTATTACTGCCCGAGAGTTGGACCATGAAGAGCCTATTGAAGTCCGGTGCGACAATGATGGCGTCACAAGACGCTAATCTTCTCATCTCTGCCTTTTTCGAACACTGTATTTTTAGTTCCTCGCTAGACTAAGAAGCCTCCCCAGGCCCCTTTCAGACTAAAAAGGCGCACTCCACACCCCCTTTCAAGCAAAATATGTACATTTATGGTGGAATGGGTGTGTGTACTGGAGTAAATGAGGGAGCTAAAGAAGGTTCGTGTTTGTTTGCAAGTGACAAATGTAGGAACGTGTATGAAACAATGGGTCTGTGGGTGCAAGGATTATGTGGGTGGGAATGAAAGTAGGAATACAAACGTGGGTGGTTGTGTGTGTGTATGCTCCGACAGAGGATAAAAAAGTAGACAGAAAGAGGAGTTCTGGGTGAATGTTGAGGCGTGTCTGGATAAGATTGGCAAGAGCGAAAGAATATTTCTAATTGGGGATATGAATAGGAAGGTGGGTAACAAGAAAGTTGATGGAGTGTACAAAGGAGTACAAAGGAAATTAAGCAACAACAAATTTAGTGACCCTTCTAGGCTGCTTGTCCTCCAAAACACTGAGGATCAAGTGTCCAAACAGTGGTTTAGAGTGGGTAAGGGAACATTGGAAAGGGAACTACTGCCCTAGAACTAATGCCCGTGGCAGGAATAGGAAGTTAGTAGGGGACAGATGGGTTAGTAACTGAGGGGGGGATAACATAAAGTTATTCATTTACAAACGCAGTCAGTCGCGGGTTTGATGCGAGATAATTGTCTAAGCGGAGTTTAAATGAATCAACGGTGCTGCAGTCTATAACGTCTCGGGGAAGCCCATTCCACAAGTTGACAACTCGATTGAAGAAGAAATTCTTAGATTCCTGTGAGTTAAAAGATTTACCAATAATTTTGCAACCGTTTCCCCGCGTGTAATTAGATTGGTCGATAGTGAAGTACTTACTACAGTTCATATTGTCGATGCCTTTGATGATTTTGAACACTTGAATTAAGTCACCTCTTAATCTGCGCTGGGTTAAAGGAAATAGATTTAATTCTCTAAGACGCTCTTCGTATGGTTTGTTCTTTAGGCTAGGTATCATTTTGGTAACTCTACGTTGAACTCGTTCTAGCTTGTTTATATCTTTTTGGTAATAAGGGCACCAGGATTGAACGCAGTATTCCAGAAGAGGGCGGACTAAGGAATTGTAAAGGGTTAGGATAACTTCTTTGGATTTATACTCAAATGACCTGCCTATAAAGCCAATTATTTTGTTTGCCTTCTTAACAACTTCTGAACATTGTTGACTCGGTTTTAGGTTACTCGATATTGTTACTCCCAGATCGGTTTCTCTGTTTACATTCTTAAGCTGAGTGCCATTCATCGAATAGTTTGCTTTCTCATTTAGGTATCCGATATGTAGTACTTTACATTTATCCGCATTGAAACTCATTTGCCAAATTTGGGCCCAACATGACAATTTATCTAGATTGTCTTGCATATCGTCAACTTGTTCTTTTGAGAGTACGCTATTTGCAATTTTTGTATCGTCAGCACATTTTGAGATTGTACAGGTGAGACCCTCATCTATGTCGTTGATGTAAATTAGAAAGAGAATTGGTCCTAGTACCGATCCCTGGGGTACCCCGCTACTTACATTGGTCCATTTAGATGCCTTACCGTTTATGACTAATCTTTGCTTTCTGTCGCTGAGCCAATTTTCTATCCATTTCAACACACCGTCTTGTATTCCATGCGCTTTTAGTTTTAGCAGTAAACGTTTGTGGGGAACTTTGTCAAAGGCCTTTTGAAAATCAAGGTATATAATATCTACAGCTTTACTCTCATCGTAGAGGTTGAGGATATCGTGGAAGAAGTCTAAGAGGTTTGTTAAACAGGAACGTTTTTTACGAAAGCCGTGTTGAGTATCTTTAAGTAAGTTATTTGCCTCTAAGTGATTTACGAGTCTGTCTCTTATGACCGTTTCTAGCATTTCGCATACAATTGAGGTTAAGCTAATTGGACGATAGTTACTGGGTAGGGATTTGCTGCCTTTTTTTTAATATCGGTGTTACGTTGGCTAGCTTCCACTGATCAGGCATAGTCCCAGACTGCAAGGATTCATTGAATAGCAATGTCAGTGGTTTGGAGAGCTCATCCTTAGCTTCCTTTAGAACTCTAGGCGAGATTGTATCAGGTCCAGGCGTTTTATTTACCTTGAGTTTATCTAAAGAATTCAATACTTCTCTCTCTGTAACGGTGATATTGCTTAGAACATCTGAATTATCAATCTGAATCGGCGATGGTGTAGGGATATCACTGAGGTCTTCGGTTGTAAAAACTGATGCAAAGAACGTATTGAGGGCATTACTTATTTGTACTTCGTCTTTGGTGTATTCTCCATTTTCATCGACTACCGGTCCAACAGTTGAAGTAACTACTTTTTTCTTTCTGATATAACTATAAAATTCTTTCGGATTTGTTTTACTTTGATTCGCAACATGTAACTCCAGGGTCTTTTTACTTTGCTTAATTAACTTTTTGGCTTTGCGTCGTAGCTCTACAAATTTCACCCGTTCTTCGTCATTTTGTGAGGATTTTAATCTATCATTAGCAAATTTGTTAGCAAGCAGAGAGTCTGAAATATCTTTATTCCACCATTTGGGCTTATCATTATGGCCTGGACGCCGTATTTTCGATGGTATGCAGTCTTGCACTGCCTTAAGATAAGTGGTTGTGAAACACTCCCAAGATGTATTTATGTCGTTATTGTTAGTCAGAAAGCTCCAGTCAGTTTCTTTAAGGTTTGATTTAAGTTTATGAAAATTTGCTTTCTTGAAATTAGGGACTTTCTCAATGCTGCTATTTGATTTGTTACTAGTAAACTTTAAAGTGAAAGTTATCGTACGATGGTCGCTGTTACTGAATTCATCACCAACATTCAAATTCTCTATTAATTCTTCTTTTGTTGCGAGTACAAAGTCAAGCACAATATTACCACGGGTCGGAGATTGTACAAATTGAAAAAGTGAACTCTCTTGCAAGTTAGCATAGAGGTCGTGTCCAGCGTGTGAAGCAAGAATATCGCCCCATTTAGTCACGGGTAAGTTGAAATCGCCAAGAATTACGGTATCTTGTATGTTAGTTATTTCTGCAATTTGTTCATAAATTTCACTGTCAGTTTGCACTGATTGAGATGGGGGTCTGTATAATAAAGCTAGTGTTATTTTAGTTCCTCGTTTATTATTTAATAGTACGTAAGATATGTCTATATTCGCAATTTGAGGTTTTGACATTAAGACGGGATTAAGACTTTCCTTTATAAAAATCAGAACTCTTCCTCCATTTCTATTGATCCGACTTTTCTCAAACATTGTATAACCAGGAAGCGTATATTCGGCTAAAAACTCTCTGTCTTCCGTATTTAACCAAGATTCTGTAATGCCGATTATATCAAAATGTTCTGTAAACATGATTTCCTCTAGATCTGAAAATTTATTGCGTATGCTACGAGCATTTACATAAAACACCTTAAGAGTATTAGAGTTGGATGTTACCGATTGTGCATTGTCTGAATTTTCAGTTCGTATTTGACTTACACTACCCTGTCTGGGGTCTGGTTGACCCCGTTTTTTTAACGGAAATCCTTGACTGCATCGTTCAGCAGACGACCAAGACGTGCAGCTCCTACTTCATTGAGATGTACACCATCTCCTGAAAACAAAGATTTATCATAGTAAAAATGATCCCACGTGTCGACAAAGCCGATGTCCTCCTCCCTGCAGAGATTGGCTAGTCGGCGATTTGTACTGGTAGCTATGTTGTAGAATCGGTTTTCTACATCAATCCGGTGAACAATTCCTGAAATTAAGATTCAATTAGATTTTTCCTTGAAGGACCCGATCAGCCGCCGGTACTTGCAAAGTAGTTCCTCTGACCGCGTCCGTTGGACATCGTTAGATCCAACGTGGATGACGTATGTAGTGCTTGCGGGGGCGAGCCTGGAAACCTCTTCCACAGCCGCAACATTGTCGTCCACGCCGCCACCTGGGATACAGAATCGCTTTCTGGTCCTGGGTGCCCTGGCGCAGAACTCGGTTAGTTGGCCACGGACCATGGTGTTGCCCACAAGCCGAACTTCTTCCGTTTCCTCTTCCTCGTCAATAGCCAGAATTTTGAAGCGGTTTTGGCATGTTGTCGGGATGACCTTCCTGGTACTGGTACTGGGATGCACATTGTTTCTCACTAACTGAAAATTGTCCTGGGGGGGAGTGAGAGTAGAGTCATTATTATTTTCTGCAACATCTAAGGTAGCTGCTGGTGTGGGTACCGGTACCGGTACTGTATGCACTGGAATGGCGGTTGACATCGTAGTGGTTTCTTGGGCCGAGGGCACTCCTACGTTGAGTGTGGCAAATTCTTGAAGGGATTCAAGCTTCGTAGTCAGGGCATCGATCTTGCGGTGAGCTGCATTCAATTCATCCGCAATCTTCTCTCGGAGCTGGCAAAATCTACAAATTTGGACATCAGTATCAACAAACATGGTAGAGCCAAATTTACCGGAACGACTTGTGCAGGTTCGTTGCGGCACCATGACGATATAATCACAATATGCCTGAAAATCACACAAATTGATGGTAGCATAATGGTACAATTAAAGCCTGAAAATCACAAAAAATGTATGTTAGCAATGTGATACAATTAATTCCTGCAATCACACAAAATGTTGTTAGCAATATGATAAAATTAATATGCCTGTAAATAACAACCAATATGTTAGCAATAGAACACAATTTATGCCTGAAAAAGAAAAAAAAATATTGATGTTAGCAGTATGACACAGTTAAAGCCTGAAAATCACAAATGGACTAGAAATGTGTTACAAAATTTACTGGAAAAAAAGTGGGAGAGGGTTAATGTAGCCTAGTGAGAAAACTGGAAAACAGTATACAGTACAGTAACAAAAAATATTTGTTAGCAATATGGTACAATTAATGCCTGTAAATCACAAAAAGAATATGTTAATCACAAGAACACAATTTATGCCTGAAAATAAACAAAAATTGATGTTAGCAGTATGACACAGTTAAAGCCTGAAAATTGTAAATGGACTAGTAATTTGTTACAAAATTTACTGGAAAAAAAAGTGGGAGAGGGTTAATTTAGCCTAGTGAGAAAACTGGAAAGCAGTATACAGTACAGTAACAAAAATATTGGTTAGCAATATGGTACAATTAATGCCTGTAAATCACAAAAAGAATATGTTGATCACAAAAGAATATGTTAGCACTAGAACACAATTTTATGTCTGAAAATAAAAATAAAATTATGTTAGCAGTATGACACAGTTAGGCTAAAGCCTGTATATTAGTTTATACAGTGGTCGACACAATACTAATAATAATGGAGTTAGTAATATCCCTGGCAAGAGTGTGAGAGGCCTATTATTATGGTGACAAGTATCTGAAATGCGATTAATAAATAGGCTATCAAAAAGTATTACAGTAACTAAATTATTCTAACCCAATATTAAAACTATCTTGACAAATGTTAGTGTGTGCGATTTATATAGATAACCAAGATAAAAAGTTCAACCAAGTACAGTTTGCTGCACAAGTCCTGTGAAATCGTATTTTGGCAGCGTCAGACACACCTCCCCAACCCCCCTCCCTCACTCCACCTTGTACCCTTCCACCCCATCTTTCCTCCCTCTCTTCCACTGTCCGGCTCATAGTATCTCACGGTTATGAAGTAGGTGTGTTGTAAATCACCTTAACCACTTACTTTCATTTCATTATATTGATACCCTAGCCGTAAATTAATATACCGTATCGCTAACGTTGTTCAAAGGGCGTTGTCCAATGTAATTTGTCCTTAGTGAGAGAGACTTACACATAGTTACACAGATACTTAGAATACACAGACTTTGCGGTGCCAACTAGGTGGCTCAGCCTTAATACTACTAGCCAGGGACAGTTTACAGTGGAAGAATAGGACAGTACAGTAGAAGGCTTTCTCCCCACCCTACAGCTAAAAAGCCGTACCGGGACAGGAATTGCCCACAAGGAAAGTGCTTTATAGAGTATAGAAAGACATTAGTTTAAAAGGGAAATTACACACGCCTACTGATTAATTCATATTTATCCAATCTCCATCAGATGATCGTCCAGTCTTTTCTAAAACGTATCAATAGAATTACTGTCGACCACCTCCCTTGATAAAGTATTCCAATCTTTAGCCACACTGTATGTGAAGAAATGTTGTGTCACATCTAAGGATGCCTTTTTCTAATTAATTTAATTCCATTACCTCAGTTTGCAGCATTGTTAATAATCGTGAACATTGCACTGATATATACTCTGTCAAATCCTTTAACCCGTCCAGCCCCGGCTAGTTTTGTAATGTTTGTTCACCAGAACCCGGCCGGTTTTCAAATTTTTTTTTTATTCCAGAAACAATAGCGAATGGGTTAGGAATGAAGGAAAAACCACAAAAAACCGCTCAAAAAGCTTAAAGAATGGTCCTACAGAGCCCCCGAAAACGTATTTTACAAGAGATTTTTTTTTAAGGCAATTACCCCAAAAAAACAGGTTATTGCGCGCTCACGCGCACGCACGTGGACTTTGAGAGTTTTCAACCATCGGCACGGTTGCGTCGGATACGTACACAGTTCCCATACAAATCTGAGCCCTCTTGAGTGGCTACACCTGAGGTTACGGTCGGCGCAATTAGGGTGACGCGCCAGGCGCGTCTCTGGGGCTGTGCGTTACATACATCGCCGACACGTCAGGCACGTCGCTGGGGCTGTACGGGTTAAGTATCTTAACACACTCGATAAATTGGCCTCGCAACCTCATTTTCTTTAGCAAGAACAATGTTGTTGTTTAATCTTTCATAATATGGCTTGTTTTTCAGAGAGGGAATTAGTTTAGTTGATCTACGCTTCACAAATTCTAGTATTTTAATGTCCTTCTTTGAGATACGGAGACCCGAACTGAACGCCATATTCAATATGGGGTCTAACAATGAGAGAGAGATAATTTCCTGAAATTTGTCCTCATATATTCGTTTTTTGTTTTTTTTTATCTATACTCGGTTGTGTGTGTATTTGTTTGTGAATATTTAGTTGTCAGACCTTGTCATTCAGTATTTAACATATTGTAAAATTACCTACTTGATTTTGTCATTCGTCTCTTTAACTGTCTTCGTGGTGCGATGCATAAGGTGTTGATTTTCGGCGTGAGCATCCTGGATTCGAATCCACGGACTGCCACATGCGTTTGTAAATTTCATTAATCGATTTTAGGAGTATAGTTGGTTGTTGGAAGGAACATAATAATAGTAACTAATACGGCAATATCATTCGGGATTATGCATGACCCAATGCATTTCTTTTGACAACATTTACATTGCCATGAGGTATACAGCCTATCTTATCAGTGCCATGAGTTATACAGCCTATCTTATCAGTGCCATGAGGTATACAGCCTATCTTATCAGTGCCATGAGGTATACAGCCTATCTTATCAGTGCCATGAGGTATACAGCCTATCTTATCAGTGCCATGAGTTATACAGCCTATCTTATCAGTGCCATGAGGTATACAGCCTATCTTATCAGTGCCATGAGGTATACAGCCTATCTTATCAGTGCCATGAGGTATACAGCCTATCTTATCAGTGCCATGAGTTATACAGCCTATCTTATCAGTGCCATGAGGTATACAGCCTATCTTATCAGTGCCATGAGTTATACAGCCTATCTTATCAGTGCCATGAGTTATACAGCCTATCTTATCAGTGCCATGAGTTATACAGCCTATCTTATCAGTGCCATGAGTTATACAGCCTATCTTATCAGTGCCATGAGTTATACAGCCTATCTTATCAGTGCCATGAGTTATACAGCCTATCTTATCAGTGCCATGAGTTATACAGCCTATCTTATCAGTGCCATGAGTTATACAGCCTATCTTATCAGTGCCATGAGTTATACAGCCTATCTTATCAGTGCCATGAGGTATACAGCCTATCTTATCAGTGCCATGAGTTATACAGCCTATCTTATCAGTGCCATGAGTTATACAGCCTATCTTATCAGTGCCATGAGTTATACAGCCTATCTTATCAGTGCCATGAGTATACAGCCTATCTTATCAGTGCCATGAGTTATACAGCCTATCTTATCAGTGCCATGAGTTATACAGCCTATCTTATCAGTGCCATGAGTTATACAGCCTATCTTATCAGTGCCATGAGTTATACAGCCTATCTTATCAGTGCCATGAGTTATACAGCCTATCTTATCAGTGCCATGAGTTATACAGCCTATCTTATCACTGCCATGAGGTATACAGCCTATCTTATCAGTGCCATGAGTTATACAGCCTATCTTATCAGTGCCATGAGTTATACAGCCTATCTTATCAGTGCCATGAGTTATACAGCCTATCTTATCAGTGCCATGAGTTATACAGCCTATCTTATCAGTGCCATGAGTTATACAGCCTATCTTATCAGTGCCATGAGTTATACAGCCTATCTTATCACTGCCATGAGGTATACAGCCTATCTTATCAGTGCCATGAGTTATACAGCCTATCTTATCACTGCCATGAGTTATACAGCCTATCTTATCACTGCCATGAGTTATACAGCCTATCTTATCAGTGCCATGAGTTATCCAGCCTATCTTATCACTGCCATGAGGTATACAGCCTATCTTATCAGTGCCATGAGTTATACAGCCTATCTTATCACTGCCATGAGGTATACAGCCTATCTTATCAGTGCCATGAGTTATACAGCCTATCTTATCAGTGCCATGAGTTATACAGCCTATCTTATCAGTGCCATGAGTTATACAGCCTATCTTATCAGTGCCATGAGTTATACAGCCTATCTTATCAGTGCCATGAGTTATACAGCCTATCTTATCAGTGCCATGAGTTATACAGCCTATCTTATCAGTGCCATGAGTTATACAGCCTATCTTATCAGTGCCATGAGTTATACAGCCTATCTTATCAGTGCCATGAGTTATACAGCCTATCTTATCAGTGCCATGAGTTATACAGCCTATCTTATCAGTGCCATGAGTTATACAGCCTATCTTATCAGTGCCATGAGTTATACAGCCTATCTTATCAGTGCCATGAGTTATACAGCCTATCTTATCAGTGCCATGAGTTATACAGCCTATCTTATCAGTGCCATGAGTTATACAGCCTATCTTATCAGTGCCATGAGGTATACAGCCTATCTTATCAGTGCCATGAGTTATACAGCCTATCTTATCAGTGCCATGAGTTATACAGCCTATCTTATCAGTGCCATGAGTTATACAGCCTATCTTATCAGTGCCATGAGTTATACAGCCTATCTTATCAGTGCCATGAGGTATACAGCCTATCTTATCAGTGCCATGAGGTATACAGCCTATCTTATCAGTGCCATGAGGTATACAGCCTATCTTATCAGTGCCATGAGTTATACAGCCTATCTTATCAGTGCCATGAGTTATACAGCCTATCTTATCAGTGCCATGAGTTATACAGCCTATCTTATCAGTGCCATGAGTTATACAGCCTATCTTATCAGTGCCATGAGGTATACAGCCTATCTTATCAGTGCCATGAGTTACAGCCTATCTTATCAGTGCCATGAGTTATACAGCCTATCTTATCAGTGCCATGAGTTATACAGCCTATCTTATCAGTGCCATGAGTTATACAGCCTATCTTATCAGTGCCATGAGTTATACAGCCTATCTTATCAGTGCCATGAGTTATACAGCCTATCTTATCAGTGCCATGAGTTATACAGCCTATCTTATCACTGCCATGAGTTATACAGCCTATCTTATCAGTGCCATGAGTTATACAGCCTATCTTATCACTGCCATGAGTATACAGCCTATCTTATCAGTGCCATGAGTTATACAGCCTATCTTATCACTGCCATGAGTTATACAGCCTATCTTATCAGTGCCATGAGTTATACAGCCTATCTTATCAGTGCCATGAGTTATACAGCCTATCTTATCAGTGCCATGAGTTATACAGCCTATCTTATCAGTGCCATGAGTTATACAGCCTATCTTATCAGTGCCATGAGTTATACAGCCTATCTTATCAGTGCCATGAGTTATACAGCCTATCTTATCACTGCCATGAGGTATACAGCCTATCTTATCAGTGCCATGAGTTATACAGCCTATCTTATCAGTGCCATGAGTTATGCAGCCTATCTTATCAGTGCCATGAGTTATACAGCCTATCTTATCAGTGCCATGAGTTATACAGCCTATCTTATCAGTGCCATGAGTTATACAGCCTATCTTATCAGTGCCATGAGTTATACAGCCTATCTTATCAGTGCCATGAGTTATACAGCCTATCTTATCAATGCCATGAGTTATACAACCTATCTTATCAGTGCCATGAGTTATACAGCCTATCTTATCACTTCATCACCACTCTTATTATTGTAAGCATTACTACCGATGTTTGTTCTGCTCCTCTATTGATGTATTAAAAGCCGATAATGACTATACTTTTTGCTGGTTATGATTCTGACATCGCATATTTGTTGCTCATCCATTTCTCAAATATACCACATAATTGTAAATATGGTTTTAGGAAAGAACTATATAAATATTCACGCATACATATAATTTATAATATCCCGATTCACAACTGAACTGGGAATACTTAAGGTCTATCTATCTATCTATCTATCTATTGCCAGACGTCAAAGATGTTGAATTACGATCATCTGTCCCTTTCTGAGTTGTCTGAAATATGCTTCATACGTAACTTATCCAGGCATTGCTTTATGAAATACGAATACAAATTTGTAACTCGCCAGAACTTTGTTAACCCTTTCTGTACCAGCTACGTCTGTTATATTTTATTCTGTCCATATTTATACGATTGTATGCAGCTTAGGAAGATTTCTGTAGTTAAAAATGTTTATCGAGATAGTTCGAAGCCTTATAATTACTAGAGATCTTTCCTAAACTGAATAACATCGAATAGTAGTAGCCAGAATAAAATAAAAAGGATACCGACGGTACGGAAGGGGTTAAGATTTGTTTTGATATATTAATTTACGGCTTGGGTATCAATATAATGAAACGAAAGCAAATGGTTTAAGTGAACCTCATAACCGTGAGATACTATGAGCCGGACAGGGGAAAAGAGGGAAGCAAGATGGGGTGGAAGGTACAAGGTGGAGTGAGGGAGGGGGGTTGGGGAGGTGTGTCCGAAGCTGCCAAATTACGATTTTACAGGACTTGTGCGGCAAACTGTACAGTATTGGCTAGACTTTGATATATAAATTACAACAAGAGGGTTTGTTTATGCGTACAAAGGTGGCGCTGGTATCGGCGGCGTCTCTACTAACTTGACAAATAGAATTTTGAAAAACAAACGTTTATTAGTCAAAACTACAGTACAATGTCATGCAAGATAACTACTGGGTGGTTTGCTAAGCACTTAACTACAGTGAGGGCTAAAATATCTATAATAAGTGCTAGAACTTTATAATATGAGATAAGCAAATAGTTTGTTTACTTTAGAGCGTCGGTCGTCACTAACCGGTACAAATGTAAACAAAAGCAGTCTCGATAAACAAACGTTTATCAGTAAAAAACACAGCAAAATTACATGCAAAGCAACTACAGGGTAGTTAAGCTAGAGCTTAGCTACAGCTCATGCAAACAAATAAGGGGATGAGTAATGGAGTACTCAAGTTATGGTCAAATTTCGAGCAGCGAGAGCGAAGTGCTGTTGGCGGGTTGGCGCGTCGGACTCGAGTGAGAGGGTGGGGTGTAACATCAGAGGTGAATGGGAATGGTAGGGTACTTGTAGACGTATGTGTGGGGAGGAGGCTGTGAATAGCCAACACCTTCTTCCGACACAGAATTATACACATTTACACATGGAAAGTGGTATTTGAGGCGGAGGGGATCGGACAGTGGAGGAAGGAAAGGCACTGATTGATTATATACAGTATGTGTGGATGAACGAATCAAGAATTATGTGTTGGATGCTAGGGGGTAGAGGGGAATGGGGGGGGGGGGGGCTGTCGGACCATTATGTAGTATTAGCTAAAATTAGGATACAAAAGAAGTGGGTGTGGAGAGCTGGAGAGAGGCAAGAGGAAGGTGGGGTGGCGAAGAGGGTGGAGAGATTGCAAGAGGAGGAGCTCATGGAAGAGTTGAAGAGAGCAGTAAAGAGACGATTAGGTTGGTTTGACCTGGAGGGTATGGAGGAAGTGGAGAAGGTGAGCAAAGTGTTTAACCCTCTGTTCCCGGAAGGGCTCTTGAACGCCCATAAAAAAGCATACACGAGCTGCCCGGAAGGGCTCTTAAACACCCATGAGGTCAAAGCCTGTGGGCTTGGTGTGCGGGGCGTCGGTCCGACGCATGTAAACAACAGCCGGCTGGACCGACGCCCCGCATCTCCGGCCACAAGAAGGAGAGCGTCGCTTGTTCGTGTGTGCCTGTATGTTGTTGTTAAGTATCGAAAAGTAGTGTAAAGTGGCTGTTTTATGCCATAAAGTTATCTCCAATGAAATCATCATCACAACTCAACCAGTTGACTTAGAGAGCTCTACTTAATGCCATTCTACAGGTAAATAACACAGCTACGCTTGGGGATGCGTGGGAATGCGGGAAGTAGTCAGAATAACAAATATACGGTAGCCTAGCCTAGACGTTTTTCGGCCAAAACACCCGGGTTTTGGGGAATATTTATGTAATGCGTAGCCGGGGCTGGAGGGTTAAGGAAGAGATATGTGTGCACTGACCAACCAGGTGAACAAGCTTACATCTTTTCTATCTAAAACGACCTAGAGCAATTAGTCCAGCAACCCACCCGTATCCCGGATCGCTTCGGAGATCGGCCCAACATCCTTGACTAATTTCTAACCTCTAACCCTTTCTGCTTATACTGTACATATTTTCTCTCCTATGGGATCCTCCGACCATAAACTAATATCTGTCACCTATCCTATCTCTCCAGTATGGCCACCCGATCCTCCCAACCGGCGTCACTTGTGGCACTTTGGCGCTAGTGACTGGGAGGCTCTTTGGCAATACTTCTTTGATTTCCCATGGAAAAACTTTTGCTTCCATGGCCGGGGACCCTCAGAGAGTGCTAAGCGCATTACCAAAGGTAATCCTATCTGGCATGGAAGCATACATTCCATTTTCTTTCTCTCAGTCTAATGCAAACAAATATTGGTTACTCAGTACTCACGCTTGTTCTTCTGCTGTCAGCAACAAGGAGGAAGCATTCAAACGGTACTGACGCCTTAAGACTAATGAATCAAATTCTTCCTATTTTTCTGCCCGGAATCAAGCCAAATCTGTTTTTCAACTTGCCAAACACTCATTCATCAATAATAAATGCACTGAACTATCTAACTCTAGCTCCTCCCAAACTTTCTGGCATCTAGCCAAAAACCTCTCCAACAATATTCCTTCCTCGTCTTTCCCTACCATTTTCCACTCTGATGGCATAACCGTCACTTCTTCCTCTGACAAAGCTCCACTTTGGATGATTCCAGTGTTATTCCTCCCTCTCCACCCCTCCCTCTCCTACTTATTCCTAATATCCTAATCTCTTCTCAAGATGTATTTTCTACCCTCTCTGTGCTTAATACTAAGAAGGCGTTCGGTCCGGACGGTGTTCCTCCTGTTGTGCTCATAAAACTGTGCTTCCGTACTGACTCCCTGCCTAGGCAAACTCTTTTGTCTCTGACTCTCCTCTAATGTCTTCCCTTCTTGCTGGAAGTTTGCTCTCATTCAACCTGTCCCATAGAAGGGTGACCGTTTTTTTTTTTTTTTTTTTTTTTTTATAAAGAGACAATGAACGGAGAAAGGAAAAACACAGATAAAACAAAAAAGGTCCATGTGCCTAAAGGCATCCTCCATTCATAAAATGTTTGTAACAACTGGATTTAAACTGTTGTAGATTGTAAGTTTGTGGAAAACAACTCGAGGAAAGTGAATTCCAAAGAGTAGTAGTTCTGGGGATAAATGAATTTTGATAAGCAGAAGTTCTGCATTGTGGAGGAGAAAGTGTAAATTTATGGGCGCTTCCAGCTGCCCTAGTTCTACGGGGAAAGATGTGAAGAGGCGGCACAATTGAAGCAAGTTCCTCGGAACAATTGCTGTGAAAATATCTGTAGAATAATGCAAGGGATGCAACGTTTCTTCGTATGGATAATGTAGGAAGGCCCTGTGTGATTGCAGGGTTATTGATTAATCTAATAGCTTTATTTTGAATTTTTTCCAACTGCCTCAATGCAACCACTCCACTTCCACTCGACAGAGGTGAACAGTAATCCATCTGAGAACACACATGACTTTTATATATTACGGCCAACTGCTCGTCAGTGAAGAATTCTCGAACTCTGTACAGGAGTCCCAGTGTTTTAGAGGCATTCTTAGCAATGCTTCTAACATAATGTGTCCAGCTCAGGTTAGTAGTTAATGTTACACCAAGAATGTCAATACTACGGGAAGTGGGAATATTTACATCATTAAAAAATATATGGGAGTCAGTGAGATTCTGTCGGTTAGAAAATTGAATGTACTTGGTTTTCTGTGCATTAAAGGAAACTAGATTATTTTGTCCCCATTCATTAATTCTAGAAAGGTCCTGGTTCAGAGAAATTGCAGTGTTTATTTTTGAATTTATAAGATCGGGTGGGTTAAAGAATTGGTAAATGTGAAGTAACTGTGGAGTGTGGAGTCATCTGAGTAGGAATGTATTGGATTATGAGTGGTAGATATGAGATCATTGATATGAATTGAACTATCGTCCAATTGCTCTCATCTCTTGTATCTCTAAAGTTTTTTTAAATAATCTTGCTTCCAAATTTCTTAAGCATTTCTCTTTTCATTATATACTCTCAGATCACCAGTATCGCTTCCGTAAGGGTCGCTCTACTGGTAATCTTCTTTCATATCTTACTAACTCTTGGTCATTTTCCTTTCGGGACTTTGGTGAGACCTTTTCTATTGCCCTAAACATATCGAAGGCCTTCGACAGAGTCTGGCACAAATCTATAATCTCTAAACAACCCTCCTTCGGTTTCTATCCCTCCATCTGTGCCTTTGTCTTTAATTTCGTTTCCGACCATTCCATAGCTGCGGTTTATGGACGGCCATCTCTCACTTCCTATCTCCCATTCTCTTTCTAATTTTCATAAATGATTTTCTCAACTGTACCTCCAGTCCCATCCATTCATACGCAGACGACTCTACCTTACACTACTCAATTAGTTTTCCTGAACGCCCCAGCCAGCAATCCCTCAAAAACAATCATAATGAAGCCATGCAACACTTATATTCTGATATAACTTCTATTTCCAATTAGGGCAGAGAAAACCTTGTTGCCTTTAATGCTTCCAAAACCCAATTTCTTAATTTTACTACCCATTTGGAACCTCCCAGAGGACTATCCCTTCCACATCAACAATACAAACATCAATCCTTTATCTTCTCTCAATATTCTTGGTGTCTCTTTTTATTCTGCTCTCACTTGGAAGGACCATATTACCAGTCTTGCTAAGGCAGCCTCCCAGAAGCTGGGTGTGTTCAACCGCCTCAAGGGGTTCTTTACTCCTGCACAGTTTCTTGCTCTGTACAGGGGCACAGTGCATCCTTGTATTGAGTATTGTTCACTTGTGTGGAGAGGATCCTCTCTCACCGCACTCCTAGACAAAGTAGAAAGGAAAGCCTTCCATATCATTAACTCGGTTCCATGTCATCTCAACCAGTAGACCATTTCAACCAGTAGCTCTCAATCAGAGCCAAATTAACCCAGACCAACCAAACCAGTGCCAAAATATAGTACTAACCTAACCTAACTGTATTGGTTGATTTGTTACTGGTTGAGAACTACTGGTTGAAACGGTCTACTGGTTGAGTTGACCGGTCACCCATTAACTCCTGTCCACTCTCCAACTCTCTGCAAACTCTCTCTCTTCGTCGCAATGTTGCATCCTTCTCGCTATTCTATCACTACTACAATAATCAATGTTCCTCAGAGCTTTCCCCAGTGTATACCACCTCCACTACGTAGGGTATGTAGTACCCATCTTGCAACACAATCCTACCCCTACTCTGTGCAACTTTCAAACTCAAGAGTGAAACGTTATTCTCAGTCTTTCTTCTATTCAACTGCTGAGCTCTAGAACTCTCTCCCAGAATCAGTCTTTCCCTCGTCCTATGACTTAAATTGTTTAAATGCTGTGTGTCCAGGCATTTTGGCTCGAACTTCCCTTGATTTTGGCCCTGTCACTCTTTCAACTCTGTGGGAGGCACTCGATACAGGCAGTTCTGCCTTTTGTCTCCCTCACTCACATGGAAAAAAAAAAAAAAAAATGGAGGGGAGTGAAGGGTACAGTGTGGTGGACTGATGAGGTAAAAATAGCTGTTGAAGACAAGAAGAAAGCTTATAGAGAGTGGTTGGGGAGTAGAGGGAATGGACAATTGGGGAGACAGAACAGAGCGAGGTACTTGGACAAAAAGAGAGTTGTGAAGAAAGTAGTGAAGGAAAGTAATAGAAGAGCAGATGAGGAATATATGGAAGGAATCTAAGTGTAAAATGGAGATATTGTAAGAAACTGTTCTAGAAAGAGGTCAAGAAAGTTAGAAAGGGTAGCAAGGAAAATAATAAGGGTGTGCAAGATAAGAATGGGCAAGTGATAGCCGAGAAGCAAGATGAAGGGAGTACTTTAACTAATTGCTAAATGTAAGGAATGAAGCACCAGCAAACATAGTTGGATGGGGTATGGGAGGGAGAAGAAGAGAAGTAGTGGAGGAGGAGGTGGGGATCAGGAGGTCAGAAGTATGTGAAGTCATGATAAGCGTGAAGATGGGGAAAGCACCAGGAATAGATGGGGTGTGTGGGAACATGCTGAGGTATGGTGGTGAGATAGTGATCGAATGGGTATGGAAAATGTCTAAACTAGCGTGGGAGAAGGGTAGTGCACCTGATTACTGGAAGACAGGCATAATAGTCCCCTTGTATAAAGGTAAAGGGGAAAGAGGAGTGTGTGGTAACCACCGGGGAATATGCCTTCTAATCGTAGTAGGGGTGGTGTACAGTAGGGAGTTAGAATGAGAACGGAGAAATGAATAGGTGACGAGCAGGGTGGGTTTAGGAAGGGAAAAGGATGTGTAGATCAGATATTTTACCTGAAATGTGTTGTAGAGAAATATCTGGAGAAGGGACATAAGTTGTATGTTGCCTTTATAGACTTGGAGAAGGCCTATGCCAGAGTGGATAGAGAAGGTTTGTGGAAAATACTGAGGATATACAGAGTAGACAGCAAGTTGCTGAAAGCAGTGAAGAGCACGTATGAGGGTGCAAAGGCATTAGTACGTGTGTAGAATGAACAGAGCAAGATCTTTGATCTGAATGTTGGGTTAAAGGTTATAGCAAGGGTGTGTGATGTCCCCATGGCTGTTCAATATATATATATATATATATATATATATATATATATATATATATAATTATATATATATATGACTGGAGTCATGAAAGAAATGCAAGGAAGAGCAGTGGATGTTGGTGTACCTCTGATAAGGTAAGGAAACAAGTGGAAGTTGCCTGTACTGCTGTATGCTGATGATACAGTTCTGATGAGCGTAAGTGTATGTGAGTTGAAGGGGCTGGTAATTATGTTGGGAATAGTGTGAGAAAAACGGAATCTAAAGGTAAATGCCGGGATATTGCCTATCCCGGCATTTACCTTTAGATTCCGTTTTTCTCACACTATTCCAAACATAATTACCAGCCCCTTCAACTCACATACACTTATCACATGCTCATCAGAACTGTATCATCAGCATACAGCAGTACAGGCAACTTCCACTTGTTTCCTTACCTTATCAGAGGTACACCAACATCCACTGCTCTTCCTTGCATTTCTTTCATGACTCCAGTCATATATATATATAATTATATATATATATATATTGAACAGCCATGGGGACATCACACACCCTTGCTTTAACCTTTAACCCAACATTCAGATCAAAGATCTTGCTCTGTTCATGGTCTTTGAAAGGGGTGCAGCCACAGAGTGTGAGGTGAAGTTGAACGGTCAGGATATGGAGAATGTCAGCTCATTTACAGTAAGTATTTGGGCAGTGTGTTGAGTAAAGATGGGAATATGGATTAATAAGTGCAGGAGAGGATGCAACAGGGGAATAGTGTTGTAGGAACGCTGAAAGCAATAACATGAAATAGGGTGGTCAGCATGGAAGTATTGAAGTCCATGGATTACAGTGGACATTGACTTACGGGAATGAAGCATTGACGTTTGTGAAGAGACTCAAACCAAGAGTGAGAGGGGTGAAAATGAGTTACTTGAAAAGTCTGTGCGGAGTCACATGGAGGGATAGACAGACGAATGAGGAAGTACGAGAGAGATGTGATGTGGATGTAGATGTGCTGGAAAGTGTGAAAAGGAACACCTTGAGATGGTTCGGCCATGTGGAACGTATGGGAAGCAAGAAAATTACTAAGAGAGTGTACGAGAGTGAGGTGGAATGAGAGAGAGAGCGAGGTAGACCGAATGAGAGGTGGAAGGGTGGAGTTAAGAAGTATATGAGTGAAGGCGGTGCTGGATGGGAGGAGGAGCGTCAACTGATGGGGATAGAGGTGCATGGGGTAGTTTCGTTCATGGCCACCCCTTCGAGGATCACGGCGTCCGGCAATATATATATATATAGAGAGATATGGTAGAAGAATGTCCTGGCCTAAGGCCAGTTTCTACTAAATTGCAGGCTCGTTATCGTTCGCCCCCAATATAAGGACACCCGAAAGGGTGAGTAATAATTATTACAATCGTACAACTAATGAGAGTTAAGTTAATTAAACTCTTCAAGCTAATATAGTGAAACACATTAATGTAAATCTCCCACCATTTCATTACAAAACTTGATAGTTCATCTGCATAATTTACAGATGGGAGGCAAGATGAGAATCAGAGAGGAGATAATGACTTTTAAATGTCGAGGACAATTTATTTCAAGGCTTTCAATGATCGTGCTTAATGAGTTGATGGGTCGGTAGGGTAGACAAATGAAAGAACCTTCATCAATGGTATAATTTAATTCCTGAAATTATATAGTAGTCAATGTTGTAACTGAATGTGCAATGTCCATTGTCAGATTGAAAGAGCTTAGCAAATATAAATAAACCTGTATTAATATTTTTTTCTGACCATATTACCTTACAATATTAAATTGTTTTTAATATACGACAGTTCATGCTCTATGCCAATTATTTTGTTTTTATTTTGAATGTTGCCCCTGCAATAACGTCCCGATTTAAATTTCAGCTTGTTGACGTACAGGTAATAAACTACGGCATTTGTTGTTGGTTTTACGTATACACGTGTATATTCCAACATGTTCCTACAAGCCATTCACATATTTTATTAAAACTATTTCCCTTTATATATCTAGATATCTATACTCGCAGTGTGTTTTTTTTTTTTATTAAGGTCATTGTATTGCCACTTACGCATTAAACCAATTAGCTAGCAGTCAGTCATAAAGCACTTTGGGACCTTATACTGTATATATTTGTCAATAGACATTGTACATGAATTACAATTTGCAGTGTATCAACCATTGCAAAATATGATGTCGTTTTCTTACCACATACTTTACTACCATGAGACGACTACATTCAGATTAACCCTTAACCAACGGCGCACGACATCTGTCGAGTTAAATAAATTTGGACTATGTGGCGGTGCACGACAGCTGTCGAGTGCCATTTTCAGCACGTAATGTTGCTGAGAGAGAGAGAGCTGAGCGGTGGGGCGAGCGTAGTAACCTTATGACCACTCCCCACGACCACCGTGGACGTACTGAACTGTATTCTACTTTCCTCCCCCTCCTCTCACTCGCTACACAGGGAATTATGTACGGAAATTACCTTATTTTAGGTTTTTTGCACTCGTGTTACACGATCGTTGCAAGAGAACCAGTTGTCGTACAAGGATGGTTCGGGTGTCATTGGAAAGCTCTGTTTACGCCCTTTCAGGAATAGATACTTGTTTTATGCTCTGGGTCTTGTTTATGCATGAAAATGAGCACGGAAACAACCCTATTTAGGGTAAAAAAAAAACGCTGGGCGTCACAGTGTAAAATACCCTACCACCCGCTATTTGTATGTTAAGGAGCATTAGTGTAGAGTTAAGAGGTCATTGAGTGATCATCCATTTGATTACTACACATTCCTCCAGAGCGGCATGCAATTATAGAAAACAAATATTTGTTGTGTGTGTATGTGTGTGTGTGTGTGTGTGTATGTTCACTTTTGTTCACTTTTTCACTCACTTGCTTGTTCGTCAAGGGGAATCCACGCAATGCGAGCTAAGCTCATTATTATCGCGCCTCCTTAACTGGGAATGTATTGCGTGAAATGCATGTTAAGTGCTTATGTATCGTTGGAATGGCTGTGGATGTGTGTGTAGTCTGTATTTTAGCCAATTGGCGACATCTGGAAACGAAGGCTTAGCGTTAATCTGTACGGTACCATTCTCACTACGGTACCAGTCTCACCCGAAGGCTTAGGTTGACCAGTAGCTTAGGTTGACCAGTACGATACACATCTCGCCTTGTAACCGACCAACAACCCCAGATGGGACGTCACAACTTCGTCCACTTATACCAGGTTCCTATTTATACTGCTAGGTGAACAGAGGCTACACCGTTAGGAGACTTGCCCAAATGTCTCTTCCCCGCCCGGGTCTCGAACCCGGGACCTTCTGGTTGTGAGCCAGACGCGCTATCAGTTACGCCACGGGGAGGCGTGTGTGTGTGAGAGAAAGTTTGTAAAATATATAATTTTGTTATATATTTTATAATGTTAATCTGGAAATGGTAATGGAAATCTCAAGAGTTCCATAACCTTAAGCATACTACTATACTTAGTGTTATATACCACGATGTATAAGTCGGAAAGTAATGAGGTGCAAAGATTGTAAATACTACGAGGGACCAGTAGTAAGGGAAAAGGATTTGGTAAAGACGATCATTTATGAGAAAAGGGGAAGCTGGAAAAGACGTCTGAATATTAAAAGTATATAGGAAAAGAAGAGGTGAAAAGTACAGACATAATATAAGTGATATGAAGATAAAGAAAGATGTGTTTTAATTGGGGAGAGGAAGAGTAAGTAAATTGGGAAGCAGTAAAGGTGGAGAGAGAGAAAATGTGGGTATTAATGAAGAGATAAAGGGTAGAAATATGAACAGAGAGTAGACGAAAGGAGAGAGTTCGAAGGCGCGATATTTTTTTTTATTGTAGATAGCCCAGGAGTAATAGGCTTAGACCCGGAACAAATTTATAACAAGCTGAAACTTTCAGGAAATGTTCAGAAAACTGTCAGGAATAACATACTAAAAGTCCCCAAGAATCCCCCTTGGGGCTTTTGAGAAATTCAAGATGGCGTCCAAGATGGCCGCCGGCTTGAGATTTTCTCATATTTCAGGCTTAAAACATCATAAAAATGCAAATAATGAGTCTAAATATATGTTTTTTGGGGCAGGGAATTCAATTTCAACAATATTTTAAAGATTTAATGAAATCCTTATGCAGTTATAAATAGCACAACCTCAAGATCTGCCCAGTAACATTTGGTCAGCCTCTGTATCAATAGGCTTCTGAAATTGTTGCTGCCTCCAGAGACTTGGACACAGTGGTGGTGCAACTTGGTGGCTTCCACCTGCTGATGTCCTACCTAGGCAGCATTGGGCAGATCATGACAGGGAGCGGGTTGGCAGACCTGTGGGAACGAGTGTATGCCAAAGGCTCAGTGGTGCATATGCTCACAGGTCATGCCTTCTCTCGAGCTGTGCGTGCCCACATTCTGACCTTGGGCCCTCATCTATGTACTGCTAGACAAGTCAGACTGGGAGAGCCAGACTAACAAGGAACATCTGGTCATTCTGTACCAAGACACAGTGGACCAAGATGAAGATGCTGCTGAGATAGATGAAGATGAAAGTCTGCAAGAGTTTCAACAGTTTCTCACTCGCCACCTAGATCAAGCTGCCACACAGAACAGAACGGGGAAGTTATGGGTGCAGTACATCCACCAGGTGTTGCTCATGCTCAACTTCATCAGAGCTGAGATGACTGGCAACTGGAAGCTTCATCTTCACTGTGTGCAGGAGATGATCCCACATTTCCATGCAGCAGGTCATCTTCCGTATGCCAAGTCTGCCAGACTGTACTTGAAGCAGATGAACTCCATTGCACAAGTCATGCCACCTGAGGAGTACACGTTGTTCTCTGCAAAGGAGTATTTCACCATCCGCCGAGCCAATGAGTTCTGGTCTGGCAACTTCTCCGACCAGACAATCGAGCAGTTCCTGATGAGGATGCTGAAAACCAGTGGAGGGATGACCCATGGTAGAGGGATAACAGACAGCACCTTAACCAAATGGGTGCATGCACTGCCTCACTGTGTTACTGCCTCACATGCACTGCCTCACTGTGTTTGAATATCACCGATATTCAAAAAGGCAGCAAATCCCGACCCAGTAACTATCGTCCAATTAGCTTAACCTCAGTTGTATGTAAAATGCTAGAAACGGTCATACGAGACAGACTCGTAAATCACTTAGAGGAAAATAACATACTTAAAGATACTCAACACGGCTTTCGTAAAAAACGTTCCTGTTTAACAAACCTCTTAGACTTCTTCCACGATATCCTCAACCTCTACGATGAGAGTAAAGCTGTAGATATTATATACCTTGATTTTCAAAAGGCCTTTGACAAAGTTCCCCACAAACGTTTACTGCTAAAACTAAAAGCGTATGGAATACAAGACGGTGTGTTGAAATGGATAGAAAATTGGCTCAGCAACAGAAAGCAAAGGGTAGTCATAAACGGTAAGGCATCTAAATGGACCAATGTAAGTAGCGGGGTACCCCAGGGATCGGTACTAGGACCAATTCTCTTTCTAATTTACATCAACGACATAGATGAGGGTCTCACCTTCACAATCTCAAAATTTGCTGACGATACAAAAATTGCAAATAGCGTACTCTCAAAAGAACAAGTTGACGATATGCAACACAATCTAGATAAATTGTCATGTTGGGCCCAAATTTGGCAAATGAGTTTCAATGCGGATAAATGTAAAGTACTACATGTCGGATACCTAAATGAGAAAGCAAACTATTCGATGAATGGCACTCAGCTTAAGAATGTAAACAGAGAAACTGATCTGGGAGTAACAATATCGAGTAACCTAAAACCGAGTCAACAATGTTCAGAAGTTGTTAAGAAGGCAAACAAAATAATTGGCTTTATAGGCAGGTCATTTGAGCATAAATCCAAAGAAGTTATCCTAACCCTTTACAATTCCTTAGTCCGCCCTCTTCTGGAATACTGCGTTCAATCCAGGTGCCCTTATTACCAAAAAGATATAAACAAGCTAGAACGAGTTCAACGTAGAGTTACCAAAATGATACCTAGCCTAAAGAACAAACCATACGAAGAGCGTCTTAGAGAATTAAATCTATTTCCTTTAACCCAGCGCAGATTAAGAGGCGACTTAATTCAAGTGTTCAAAATCATCAAAGGCATCGACAATATGAACTGTAGTAAGTACTTCACTATCGACCAATCTAATTACACGCGGGGAAACGGTTGCAAAATTATTGGTAAATATTTTAACTCGCACGAATCTAAGAATTTCTTCTTCAATCGAGTTGTCAACTTGTGGAATGGGCTTCCCCGAGACGTTATAGACTGCAGCACCGTTGATTCATTTAAATTCCGCCTAGACAAATATCTCGCATCAAACCCGCGACTGACTGCGTTTGTAAATGAATAACTTTATCCTCCCCTCAGTTACTAACCCATATGTCCCCTACTAACTTCCTAGTCCTGCCACGTTAGTGGCAGGGCAGTAGTTCCCTTTCCAATGTTCCCTTACCCACTCTAAACCACTGTTTGGACACTTGATCCTCAGTGTTTTGGAGGACAAGCAGCCTAGAAGGGTCACTAGATCTGTTGTTGCTTGATTTCCTTTGTACTCCTTTGTACTCCTTTGTTCCTTTGTGCGATGCTTTGGAGAAGTTCACTGGTGTGCACACTGCGACCTCTGAACAACACAAAGATGTTCGTTCATCCACTCAGGCTAAAGACAAGAAACACTACGATGTCTTCCTGCAGTGGCTGCAGGCACATCCACCATTTGCAGGTTACCAGCCTGATCGCCTAGTGTCTATTTCCACTGGTGTTGTAGCTGACACATCTGCCAACTGTGACAATGCCGTGCAGATTGGTCAAGCTGCAGCATCTAAAATAATAGGGAAGCAGTTCACAGAGATCACCCTGCATCGCAATGACAAAGTCAAGACTATGGGAGATAGACTATGATAGACTATGGGAGACTATGGGAGATATGGGTTTTAGACGATGTCGATCAACTGCAGACATTCTTTGCCTTCTTACGCATCAAATCAACCAAGCTACAGACCAACATGGTGAAACACATACAATAGCACTGGATATATCAAAGGCATTTGATAGAGTCTGGCATCAATCCTTATTGTCGAAGATGTCACACTACGGCCTTGCATCATTAGTTCCACTAATTTCTTCTTATCTTCATAACAGAAAAATACGTGTAATGGTAGATGGCCTTTATTCTCAATTTCACTCAATAAATGCTGGTGTTCCCCAGGGATCAGTTTTGGCCCCAACTCTGTTCCTCATTCATATCAATGATCTCATATCTACCACTCATAATCCAATACATTCCTACGCAGATGACTCAACACTCCACAGTTCCTTCACATTTACCAATTCTTTCACCCAACCCGATCTTATAAATTCAAAAATAAACACTGCAATTTCTCTGAACCAGGACCTTTCTAGAATTAATGAATGGGGACAAGAGAATCTAGTTTCCTTTAATGCACAGAAAACCAAGTACATTCAATTTTCTAACCGACAGAATCTCACTGACTCCCATATATTTTTTAATGATGTAAATATTCCCACTTCCCCTAGTATTGACATTCTCGGTGTAACATTAACTACTAACTTGAGCTGGACACATTATGTTAGAAGCATTGCTAAGAATGCCTCTAAAAAACTGGGACTCCTGTACAGAGTTCGAGAATTCTTCACTGACGAGCAGTTGGCCGTAATATATAAAAGTCATGTGCGCTCTCAGATGGATTACTGTTCACCTCTGTGGGGTGGAAGTGGAGTGGTTGCATTGAGGCAGTTGGACAAAATTCAAAATAAAGCTATTAGATTAATCAATAACCCTGCAATCACACAGGACCTTCCTACATTAGCCATACGAAGAAACGTTGCATCCCTTGCATTATTCTACAGATATTTTCACAGCAATTGTTCCGAGGAACTTGCTTCAATTGTGCCGCCTCTCCACATCTTTCCCCGTAGAACTAGGGCAGCTGAGAGCGCCCATGAATTTACACTTTCTCCTCCACAATGCAGAACTTCTGCTTATCAGAATTCATTTATCCCCAGAGCTACTACTCTTTGGAATTCACTTCCCTCGAATTGCTTTCCACAAACTTACAATCAACAAATGTTTAAATCCAGTTGTTACAAACATTTTATGAATGGAGGATGCCTTTAGGCACATGGACCTTTTTGTTTTATCTGTGTTTTTCCTTCCTCCATTCATTGTCTCTTAAAAAAAAAAAAAAAAAAAAAAAAAAAAAAAGAACAGCATCAACGTCAGGGGGCAAAACACAGTGGTGAATCCCACTCTCTTCTTCAACAGGATCACTTGTGTCCTCAAGACAAGTTCTGACATGGAGCAGTTCATGTCATATGAGCTGGCTCCTCAACCTCTATCCCTGTTTCATGATGGTGCCATGCGGAAACCAACCAAGAGTGCCCTAGGTACTCTCCTCAAGTCATTTGCCCCTGTACAACCCAACATTCCAAACAACTGCCAGTTTGTCATAGATGGAGGCTATCTGTTGCAGTCAGTAGTCTGGCCACAGCCATCAACCTATGGAGGTGTGTGCCAGTGCTACATTGCCTACATCCTGAAGCACTATGGGGCTTGCACTATTACTGTGTTTGATGGCTACAGAACCGTCTCCACCAAGGCAGCAGAGCAACTACGCAGGGCAAAGAAGTCAACATCCACTACTACTCAGGCAGCATTTCTGGCAAATAACCACAACAAGGAGCGTCTCATAGAGATGCTCAGTGGCTTGCTGAATCAAGCAGGCATCCAGGTGAAGCAGGCGCAAGCTGATGCAGATGCCTTGATTGTGTCAACTGCTCTGTCTTTGGCAGCGTCTGGAAAACCGGTAGTTGTTGTCGGAACTGACACTGACCTGCTGGTAATGCTGGTGACTCTAGCAACCACAAACATGGACCTGTACATGTTCTTCTGCAAGAACCCCACAACACTCTACAGAGTTCACGACATTCAAGCAAGCATTGGTGACACAAGTAAATATCTGATGGTGTTGCATGCCATAACTGGATGCGACACCGTGTCTGCTCTGTATCGCCAAGGGAAGTGCAAGGCATTCAATCTGGTGCATAACAAGAAGGAGTATGACCTACTCAACACATTCATCAACGCGGAAAGCACTCATCAGCAAGTACAAGAAGCAGGTGAAAATTTCCTCCTGAAGCTCTATGGTGCATCCAGTTGTGCATCACTGGATGAGTTCCGCTACATCGCCTACAAGAAGGCAATCAACAGAACGTCACTTTCCTCAACCTTCCAGTTGGCAACTTTGCCTCCAACAAGTGATGCAGCCAGGCAACATTCATTCAGAACATATCTCACTATTCAGGAATGGATGGGGAGGCCCTTGCAGCCAACAGCTTGGGGATGGAAACTGGAGGACATCCTGACTCCAGTCGACACTGACCGTCCCATTGCTCCAGACACTCTGCTCAACATGATCTCTTGTGGCTGCAGAGCAGATAGCTGTGGAGTGTCATGTGGCTGCAGGAAGATGGGGGTGCACTGCTCTGCCCTGTGTACAAAGTGCAGTGGTCAAACCTGCAACAATGCAGCACCAATGCCATCCTTGCTGGATGCTGAGGGAGAAACTGAAGAATCAACTCCTGTTTCTCCAGAACCTGGATGAGGATGATGACTGAGGGTCACTGAAAGTGAGCAAGTGAGCATTTGTCATGTTGTAAATATGTTTCACAAGTTTTTACATTTGTAATTATTTTGTTAAATACAATCCATGAATATTCTAACTTTACTCTTAAGGTTTCTAAAGTATTACCACAGATATGGTGAAAATTGCTCATAGCCCAGGAGTAATAGGTTTAGACCTATGTATAACTGCATAAGGATTTCATTAAATCTTTAAAATATTGTTGAAATTTAATTCCCTGCCCCCAAAAAACATATATTTAGATTCATTATTTGCATTTTTATGATGTTGTAAGCCTGAAATATGAGAAAATCTCAAGCCGGGGGCCATCTTGGACGCCATCTTGAATTTCTCAAAAGCCCCAACGGGGATTCTTGGGGACTTTTAGTATGTTATTCCCGACAGTTTTCAGAACATATCCTGAAAGTTTCAGCTTGTTATAAATTTGTTCCGGGTTTGACTCAAATTTGACTTAATACTCCTGGGCTAAGAAGAGAGATAAAATAGAAACCTGGCCAGATTGAAGGTGAAGAATACTAAGATATGAAGGGAAGTAGAGGATGATGGGAGGGCAACGATGTCAGCAAGTGACAAGGGGCATATCGGCTAACCCTTTGAATATCATGACGCGTTTGAGCAGATTCTTATGGCGATTGTTTACAGCTTAGGAATGATCTGTGGGGTTCAAAAGGGTAATTACTATTTCAATTAACCATTTGACTCACACATACCCTCTCTAGTTTGAATCAAATCGCTTATAATATTCAGAAAATATAAAATAAATGCGACATCGGATCTTGAAAGGGTTTATATAGCGGGTCATATATAAGAAGAAGGGGCAACGAGATAAGAGCGGACATAGACAAAAACAATATATATATAAATAGTGGAAACTATAAAAACATGATCATATACGGAGGTAGAGAGAGACTGAGAGAGATAGAAGCAACGCCAGAGAAAGGGAGATAAAAGGGAGGGATAAAGGAATGGAATGTTGATCTAAGAATTTCCCGAGGAATCTTGAAAATGGACTGTCAGATCTCCTGTAGACATTTTCGAAGGGTTTTCTGAGCCCTCCTTTCGGCAACACAACATTATTCCGCTCGTGTTTGTGTATGTGAGGTTGTTTGTGTGTGTTGTTCATTGTGTGAGTGCGGATGTTTGCGTGTATGGTAGATTGAATATTTTGGTTTCCGTATATATTATATCTATATACACTCAGTATATATATATATATATATATATATATATATGTATATACATACATATATATATATATATATATATATATATATATATATACGACACCAATTGTAATGCATTGTAATATGCAAATTACTTGATACTTTAATTAAGTGATATGCACAACTTTATTTGCGGCAACGGAGTTGAACGGATGCTATATTTTCGCCTACGTTGATGTGTCTGTCTGTCTGTCTGTTTGTTTGTTTGATACCCACACACTATTTGGTGGGCAGATAGGATATGCGCCAAGGAAGAAGTGGTTTCAACTTAGGACGCGATCCGGAGATGGTCACGAAATATGATGGGCAGATAGTATATACGCCAAGACAGAAGGGATTCCATTTAGGAAGGGATCTGGATCTAATCCTTTAACATTTAGGCCTATGGTATTTTTGGGAAAAAAGTAGCCAGCGGTGGTTAGCACTCTACCGAGTAACCCCCAAGCTAATTAATGTTAATAGTAAACAAATAAAAACTTCACAGAATTGTATGGCATCCCGGAATTTGCTTTACCGAGGTGAAACAAGTTTGTTGGAATGTAAGTGTACTTATATTTCGCTTGCCTCTCTTCTCTCTGTTCACCACCTCAGACTATTTGGTTAAATTTAGTATAACACATTCCTTTGGGGTGCTGCAGGTCTTTTACACTGGAGCATGAGTTGGGAGCGGGTGTCAAAGTCGGCTACAGACAGGAGGCGGAACATGGATGTAATTAAATGCATTTCAGATGGTAATGTCTGCATGTCAGATGTAATGTCAGATGTCTGCATTGTGATCATGTTTTCTTCAGCTGTTTATATTAAACCTGCCGTTGACTACACACTTCCTTTGTAAGTGGACTCCCATTGTGCTTCCTCTAATAAGGGATACGATCTGTTTGTATATAATCAGAATGTTTTGTAAAGTTTTGTTTGGTTTTATCATTGAGTACTTATGCCATTTATATCGCAAAAACCAAATAATGTACTTCTTCTAAAAAACAGTTACTCGCCTATCAAGGTTATGTTCGCTCTAGCTTGGTTTTCTGTTAGCAAGATATAGAAAGTACGGACATTATTCATACCATAATCAAAGGGGACCATACAAAATACATAGTTTGTTTTGGTACAAGATAATCCATAACTTTGGTTCAGCGTGCAGCAAGGAACAATGATCTGGAATCCTTAATCATAGTTATGTTCTAATTCAAAGAGATTTGCAGCGCTACAGCTATGGCACAAGTATGTATTATGCCATATAATGTGCCCGTCAACATAATTAATGTTCCAATGATATTGATACTGACAAAGTTTCATTATAATGTTTATATATTTGAAGACTACTGATTTTCATTTACAGACGTATGCATTTATTTACAAGCTCCCTTCCCCAAGGTAAAACACCTCTCACAGAATAGATGGTGCAAGAATAGCAGATTTTAGCCGGCCTTTGATGATTAAAGAACATTTGTTAAAACTCTTATTTCAGGAGACAGGTTAATCTCTCGCACTGTAATCAGGTAATTACCTTAATTATCCTGGGAATTAAGGGGGAAGAGGAGGGAAATGACGATAACAGTTGGAAAACAATGAGTTGTAAGGCGTCGTGAGCAATCTGAATTGCGTGTATTATGTAATATAGAGGTTACACGGGCATATGAGCTACATAATTCCGAAACATATTGTTAACTGTACTTTTAAAACTGGCTTTTCGCGGTACAAGAAGGAAAATTATTCATGTCAGTAGATGTGAATAATAATTATATACACACATTTTCATTTAAAAATTATGTGTTGTAAATTATCTTTATCTTGCTGTTAAATATCATTCTATGGGTCTGTAATTCTTAGATACTGGTAATCTGTCATTCTTTATATCTAACTATATTATATACATGATTAATGATATTTGAATTATTATATTCACTTTTGTGTTGGCTTGCCCTTCAGTTGTATTACATTTCAAAATGACCTCACTTCACTGACACGAATATTGGTCTAAGATCCTATTGGAAAACAATAGAAGTAGATTTATATACTATGTGTGAATTAGTGTAGGATGCGGGACTCGAAATACAATGGAGATAATCGTATGTGTTAACATAGTGTACAATAACAAATGTAACATAGACGGATTTAAGAACATATATAATGTAGCATGATCCTTGTGAATATATAATTATATAAACTAATAACCGTAGAGTAAAGAGGCAGAAATATAAACTAATCATCGATAATTATCCAACACATTATCTCCCACAGAATGTAATGGAATATCTTGAAGTCTGAGATCATAAAAAGGAACCTACTCATTTTTCACTCAACACTTGGGAAGACATGTGTTTATAGGTCAAACTTAGCTAGGGGTGTCCTTGTTTATTTTTGTTTTTCTATGTGAGTGAGGGAAACAAGAGGTAGAATTGCCTGTAACAAGTGCCTCCCCCAGAGTTGAAAGAGTGACAGGACCAAAATTAACGGACGTTCGAGCCAAAATGCCTGGACACACGGAGTTTGAAGCCAATTAAGTCATAGGAGGAGGGAAATACTGGTTCTGGGAGAGAGTTCCGGAGCTCAGCTGTTGAATAGAAGACAGCTTGAGAATAACGTTGGAGAGGTGCACAGAGTAGGGCTGGGATTGTGTTGCAATACGGGTGGTGCGTGCTCTACGAAGAGGGGGTGGTATACACTGAGAGAGCTCTGAGGAACACTGATTATTGTAATAACGGTAGATTAGCGAGAGATATGCATCATTGCGGTGAAGAGAGAGAGAGACTTCAAAGAGTTGGTGAGTGGACGTGAGTTAATGATACACCCGAGAATATTAAGAGAAGATGAAGGGTAAATTTGTATATTGATGAAGAGTAGGCCATAGTTTTCTGGACAGGGGCGACGAGTAGAGCTTGGTCGGGGTTTATCATACAGTAGGGTTAACACTAGCTGATCCGTCTTATTGCGGAGTTATTCTTGTGTGTGTTTTCATTATTGATGGTTTTGGACTGTGTTTGCAATTCTTGAGCAATACATTATAGTTTACCGTACAAACTTAAATAACACCTCTCCAGTCCCCATCCAAGCTAAACGCACACCCTTCAGACTTTTCTTCAAGCTAATGTAGATTTTCCATACTGCTTGCTATATTCTCAAACTGTTCTCTCGCCACCGTAAATTGAAGAGAGTGGTGGGTGAAGAGGAGCTTTTTGCTTTATTAACCTTTATATTCTTATTAGTTAGCTTAGCAGTGTAGATAATCCAAACTGCCCCGTAAGGACCAATAGGTGTGTTGCAGTTTGTAAGTCCCTTGTATTCCTTGTATTATTAGGTATACAAATGTCCCATTCAATGCCCAGTTTACCCAAGATTAAAGGTAGCTATCGCTAGTCCAGAACATGTCCACACCTGAATGAGTTGCATCTAATACTCATCAAACTAATGGGGCGAAAGACGAGGGTTCCAAAAGTATCACCCTCAGTTATATAGGGTTAAGACAGTTTCCACACCCAACGTCATCAAGTCTACATCTGTACGGAATAAGTATGTCTAATTGGATAATATTAATGTTGCCATGTGTACGAAATACACCATCACGGTTATATACATAACCTAAGGGACGTACATTTATGCACTTGTCTTGGGCCAGTTTTTACTCAAACCGTTACAGGTTTTGATTAATTTAATAAATTTTATGGCTTAGGCAACTCTCCTAATTATATATATATATATATATCTCGTCCAGGATTGGCTAAGCCATCTTTCAAGTTGTAGGGACCTTAATAAGGTTCATACTATATACTGTCATGCCACAGCAGCAACCTGGTGTAACTTCCTTTTTAGAATAATACACATTCTTAACATTCAGTTATCGTACTCCACAGGTTGTTCATAATTTAAATAAAATTGTTTTGCAATAACCAGAATATACTTAAGGGGAGGCTCCATCTTTGGGGACCCTGAGAGCATATATATATATGTATATATATATATATATATATATATATATATATATATATATATATATATATATATGTGTTTGTTTTATTGTGCTAAAATCCTTCCTACAGTGTAGGAAAGTGCAAATGCAGAGTAAAAAACACCATCCGACATCTTCAACCCCACCCCCACCCCACCCCACCCCGCCCAACCTAAATATCGCACCCCTGAAACTTATATATATATATATTTGGTGCTAAAATCCTTCATACAGTGTAGGAAAGTGCAAGTGAAGAGTAAAGATCACCATCTAATATCTCCCCACCCCCTCCCTTCCTCCCCTCCCGTGCGTGATAGCGTCGACCCCAGCGATAAATGTTTTATCGAAATGTAAAATCTACTGTTCTCTTGAATATTACTCGATATCGTCCATACTTTGCAGACAAGCTCCATATGTGTCTACGGAACTTTGGACAACAGGAAATTGTGCTTACAAATATATTTATTTTTTAGCAATTTTGTTGTTATCATAATATAGGGCCCCGATACCATACACATATATTCGATATTATTTTCCACGGCTTGTATGCATCATTGGGGAATACTACTTTGACACATTGTAGGTGATATAGTTAGGCTACTTTAAACAAAGAGAGTCTCTATATATTTTTAGAGAAAGACCCCCTTAATAACTGTGTCAGGAATTTAGATAAAGAGGTTAAATTGAATATCACTGGTACATGAAATATCCCAACAAATAGTTATAATATAATTACCAACGACGTAGTCGATGGGTGTAATCCAGTCCCCCACACACGGCTAATTCAATTGCATGACATGTAGGAATGTTCACATAATACAACATCGATACAATGAACTTAGCTTAGAGGACTGGTGATGTAGGACTGTTGTTATAGATTAATATTTGTAGCACATGGTGAACTGTGGGTTGAGTCAGAGCCGGGGGGTGGGGGGGGGGGGGAGATGTTGGCTGTATGGTGTTGATTGAGAGACTAAAGGGCCGGCGTCTGATCGCTTCGCGAAATTACATATGGCTGCCAGCTCATAATAATTATAACCCATAACTTGGTTTCATAATACATCTAGAGCTGATGTAGATATTTATACATTACAGTTAATATTTAACCCGTTGAGCCCCGGCTAGTTATAATATTTTGTTCACCCCAGTCCCAAGCCATTTTCACTTATGTTTTTTGTTTGCTAAAATGGAAGACAAGGATGAGAAATGAAAAAAAAAAAAAAAAATCACCTGACATTTTTTTTTTTAGGGGGGGGGGGGGCCAGTGGGGGGTTGGGGGGGGGGAGCCTCAACAAAATTTGTTGAGCCAAAATGGAAGAGAATGGTGAGAAATGAACACACAAATAAAAAAAATCTCATTTCGGTCATTTGGGGGGCGGGGGGGGGGGGGGTTTCAATAGTTCGTCTCCCCCGCATGACCACCCGCACTAGGGTAAAAACTGAGTATGGCATTGTACGGCAAACATCCTAAGGAGTATCTCACATAAATTTCAAGCCTCTAGCTCCCATACGACCGGAGTAATGAAGGTTCAAAGTGGCGGTGAACTAGGGGTGTAAACTATCCCCACTAAGCCCACCACCACCATCCGCGCGGCTGTCTCGGCCCGCTCACACCTACTGGCCCGGCTCCCACACACACACTACGGTACCTCCCCCTCCTATTCTCCCGCCATTTCCTACCTTACGAGCCACGTAAGTGTTTTTTATATGTCGGACGCACGTGATGCGTCGCTGGGAGTTGGTGATCAAAGACTGCCGACGCAACACGTGCGACGCTGGGTCTCAACGGGTTAACCTAACTTAAGAATAAACTACAATACACAAAGAACCAGCCGAAATCGTACATGCGATACGATACCGTCAAATTCAAATGTCCCATTGGACCTAAAACTGTCGGGATCATTACCCTATTCCCGACATATTGCCCGCCACCAAAAATGATATACAAGAGCTATATACAGAGAACAAAAAAAGGACATCGAAGTCAAAGATCACCTTGTTTGATCTTTAATCTCCAAAGATCCACGGAACTCATAGCCGCCCTCCTTTTGGGACGAGCGCCACCTGAAGCCTGAGGAGGATCATCCTTCTCATCATCAGCTGCCCCACCTTGAGGAGCACTGTCACCAGCACTCTCCCGCGGAGGGGTATCAGTAGAGACGCCAGGATCATCCGGCAGTTCTACATCCTGCTCCAAGGGATATAACCTTACGACTGGGCGAGTAGTAACCCCAGTCGAAGTTCGTATTCTAGCAACCCTTATAAGACCATCAATGCCCTGGAACAAATCGATAATCCTCCCAAGCTTCCAAAATAACCTAGGACGCTCATCATGAATCAGGACGATATCCCCGATACGAGGCCATCGTTGATTCGTCCCTTTGATCTTATAAGAGTGACGCTCGCGAAGAGACAGCAAATATTCTTGGGTCCACCGTTTCCATAGATCGTCGGACACCTTGTTTACATACTGGAAGCGACGACGTGAGGCATCAGCATTGCCGAACGTAGGGTCATGCAGATCTTCGTCATTTACGGACGATCTAGGAAAGGTATTAAGGGTTCGTCCACGTGTTAGCATAGAAGGCGAAATGGGTAAGAGGTCATCAACATCTGCCGAGGTATAGGTCAAGGGCCTGTCATTGACTGACATCTCAATTTCTACTAAGATGGTTTGCAACTCCCGTCTGGTCACCAGTGCCCTTCCTAATACCTTCTTCATGGCAGATTTGACGATACCGATTGTTCTCTCCCAAATCGCCCCGAACCATGGTGCACGTGCTGGTATAAATCTCCATTGACAACCCTTTCCAGTGAGGGTAGCCACTACCTGCGGGTCAACCATTAAACTCTGGAGATATTTAACCCCTAAAAGTCGGCGCGCAACTTAAGTCGAGTTAAATAAAGCTGGACTATGTGGCGGCTCTCGACATAGGTCGAGTGGCAATTTCAGCACGTAATGTTGCTGAGAGAGAGAGACAAGTGGTGGCAGGAGAGTAGCGAGCGTATGACTGCTCCAGACCACCGCGGCGAACATACTGACACGAATCCCAGCTCCCTCCTCCCTCTCTCACTCGCTATATAAGGAATTGTATCGGGAAAGTGGCTAATTACATGCTTTTTGCACTCGCGTTGCACGGTTATTGCAAGAAAACTAGCCATCATAAAAGGATCGTTATGGTGTCATTCGAAAGCTCTGTTTATGCCCTTTCAGGGATAGATACATTGTTTTACGTTCTGGGTCTTATTTAGGCATGAAAATGATCACGTAAACAGCCCTATTTTGGCTAAAAACACCCCGCTGGGCGTTACATATAAATAAACCGCATAGGCCGCTCTTAAGGTGTTAAAGGCCCCGACAAAACAAGTCGCATTATCGCTCATAATAATTTGAGGGAAACCATTGCGGCCTGCAAAGCGTCTTAGAGTATGCAAAAACCCCTCACTGGATAGGTCGTCAATCAATTCAATATGAATCGCTCTGGTTACCGCACATGTGAATAGAACGGCATATACCTTTATGATATTACCGGGCGATTCTCTAACATGAATCGCTCCGGTGTAGTCTACCCCGGTTACCTGAAATGGTTCAGTCATTTGTACCCTGAACTCAGGCAAGGGAGGTAGATCAACTGGGGATTAAGACTTACCCTGTAATCTTTTACAGATAGTACAGCTATTGTGGATCCCTTTAATTGCTTGTCGCATCTTAGGGATCCACCAACGTTGTCGCATATACGCCAGAATATAATTTACGCCAAAATGTAGGCAGGTCCTATGGCATTGGCGAATCAACAGTTTGGTAATCAAATGAGAGGAGCTAAGGAGGACAGGATATTTCGCAGAATCAATAATGTCCGCCTTTTGTATCCTGCCTCTACACTTAATTAAGCCTCCTTCCATATATAATCCTAGATGCCTCATTAAGTTAGAGGGTTTGGCCTTAGACTCGTTGCTCAGGATTTGATGTTCAGTAGGATAAGATTCCTTTTGTACTAAACATATTAGTTTCGCTTCTGCTGATCTCAATTCATGGAGTCTGATATGCTTCGAATCCTCACTAAGGAAAGACCCGGGAGCCCGACTTATCATGTTGTTAATGAAACGGTATATCCATGCAAATACCCGTATTACTTGATCATAGCTGCCGTAACGTTCCCACTCTACCAACTTGTTATCCTGATGTGTAGTACTCACATTCGAACTACTTAACACATCATCTTGGGGCCGACTTGAAGGAGCAGATATGCATTCCCTGAAATCCTGATGCCATTCAGTTGGAGAGGTAAGCCATGGAGGTCCATGCCACCAAATAGAGGACGACATAAACTGTTGCGCCAAGATCCCCCGGGAAATAATGTCACTGGGGTTATCCCTGGTGCTCACATAGCGAAATTTAGCTGTAGGAACTAAGTTATGTATCTCATCAGTGCGATTAGAAACATAAACAGGTAACACTTTCTGGCTGTGTAACAATGAAAGTGCTATTTGACTGTCGCTCCAGACATAGACGTTATTAATCTGTAGTATGTCTGCATAAGCATCCAGTGTAAACTTTATTAGACGAGCAGACAGAAGCAATGCAGTAAGTTCTAATTTAGGAACTGTAATCTTCTTTATAGGGGCTACTTTGGCCTTCGCTATAGCCAGTGTCGCTTCACTACCATTGCATATGTATATGGCAGTACCGTACGCACTATTACTAGCATCAGAAAAGGCATGTAGATCTACCTGTTGACCACTAATAACCTGACGATTAAGTTGGACCTTGCAACATGTGGTAAGGTCCGACCGAATCAACCGCCAAGTATCTTGTAACTCAGTCAGGAGGGGCGTGTCCCAATCTAGTTTCAGCCGCCACAGTTGCTGTAAAAACATACGAGCACGGATAGTTACAGGCAGCAAAAAACCTAGGGGATCAAACAACCTCGCTGACAAGCTTAAGCAGTTTCGCTTGGTCATAAGCTCACTGCCGCATGGGGTGTAGCTACACCGTCAGAAGCAAATTGACCTTTCAAAAGATCACTATTAGTGGCCCATTCTCTTAAGTATAAATGAGCCTTGGCAAATATATCGCAGATCTCCCAGCATCTTTCGAGCAATAAATCTTCATCGTCTCCAGTGCCCTGAAGATTGTCCACATAGATCCCCTGCTTGATCTCATTCTTGAAGTCAGGATCTAGTCCAGCCTCCTCAAGATGACGCAAGATAGTAGCGTTGAGAAGGAACTGGGAACAGGTCGCCCCGAATAAGACGACTCTGAACCTGTAGACCAGATACTCCGAATCTAGATCCATTGGGTCCCGTGGCCATAAAAATCTTGTCGAGTCCCTGTCTTCACGATGGAGTTGAAGCATCAGGAAGGCCTTCTCAATATCGGCGACCCATGCAAACTTATGACATCTGAAGCGCAACATAATTTGCGCTAGATCAGAGACCAGGGATGGTCCCGTGTACAGACAATCATTCAGACTATAGGAGCGATCACTGGATTTAGCAGAGCAGTCATACACAATACGAACAGGAGTGGTGGAACTGTCCTTTTTAATCCCATGGTGAGCAAGGTAATGGATGTTATCCCCATACTCACTGAGATCTACTCTCTCCACAAATCCACGTTGTACCTGCTCGGCTAAAACTGCCGCATAAGTCTCGCAATAATTTGGATCCTTGACAAACTGCTTCTGAAGGCCACGTAACCTACCAAGTGCTAGATCGAAATTAGTAGGTAATTTACTCTTGTTATCATTCCAAGGGAGCCTTACCACATACTGACCTCTGCCAGAGTCATACGTTACAGTCTCTTCATACGAGCTTAACGCTAGCTTGGACTCACGATCAAGTTCATGTGGGTCAATTCCAATATTGTCCAAGTCCCATAGCTTATCTATATCAGTACATGTATTATCAGGCACATTTGGCCTAATATATTTATATACGGGCTTACTGCTACGTTGAGGACCGTAACCACCTCCACCTGTGTGTCTTGAGAGGAAGTGGCATAGGAGCCAGAAATGGCATACCCTTGGATCGTGGGGAGCATTATTAGCTTATCTACCCGCCGATATCCAGGGTGAACCAGGTCGTAGTAATAATCAGCTCCGACCAGTAGCATAATACCATTGTTAGCAGAGAGTTGATCATCAGCCAGTTTATAACCCTTGCTTCTGAGATATTTCAAATGTGGTTGAATCTCTGACGCTATATAGAAACTGGGTAGTGTGTCGACCACAACAGCCTTGATGGGACATACCTTTTGTCTATAAACATAGGAAATCTCCACAATATCATAGTCACTGGTATCTATTTCACTAGTGAAACCATGGAGACGCAAATTCTCTTGACCCTTGCTGGTACACTTGAGCTGGGGTAATGATGACCGCAGAACGAATGACCTCTGTGAGCACTGGTCAAGTAAGGTGCGCGTCATTATAGTATTATTATTACTCCCCACTACTGGCAGCATCATAGTAGGAAGCAATTGACATTCTCGAGAAGCAATGGACATGGCAGATACTTTATCACCCTCGCTCTTACCTTTCTCATGTGACTCTTTGGGGGTTCTCCCCTTTTCTTTGCGGTCGTGCCGATCAGACTGGGTGCAAAGGGAAAACCAATGTTTCCCCTTGCAATACTTACAAGGTTTGATGTAGGAATTGGTGCAATTACTGTTGAAGTGGTCTCTTGCCAGACAGCTGGTACATAACTTAAGCGATTTAGCCTGGCCAATCTTCTGTGTAGCCTTAGGATACTTAGGACACTGATACCACAGATGACCGTGGACACTGCACAACTTACAACCTAATGATATTGGCCTTTTCTGTTTAGGAGAAGTCTGTACCGGGAAAGCTGCAGTAGATGGCGACATCTCCACTTGTCGGTAGTGTCCAGTACTCTCCATATTGAAGACTTCAGTCTGGTACACCTGCACCAACGCTTCCAAGTTTAGTGGAGAGTCGCTTAGTTGTCGTCTTAAGATTTCCCTTAGGGGAGAGGGTATGTTATTCAAGATATTCACACTAAATATCTCCTCCTTGGTGACGGCCATTGTCTCCATAGATCGGAGGAGGCTCTCAAAGGAGGCATAGTACTCCTTTAGGGCCGTCACATCATAGGATGGAGGATCTAGCGTGAAGAACTTAGTAATTAACGCGGTCTTGATGACTTCCACTCTCCCGTAAGTTCTCTTCAGCAACTCCACTGCAGACTCGTAGCTGGTAGCTTCTAGCTTGTACCCATCGACTAACTTCAATGTCTCCCCTTTCAATTGACCACGGAGATATGTGAACCTTTGGATGGATGTGAGTGTTTTATTATGATGGACGGAACACTCAAAAATATCCCAAAATCCAGTCCAGGTAGCCAAATCCCCGGAAAAGGTAGGCAAAGTAAGCTTCGGCAGGTTAAAACCAGTCGCCTTTGGTGTACCGGTATCCTTAACAGAGGTTGATTCTTGGGTGGAAGATAGTCTGCCTAAGGCTGTATTAACATCCTCAAAGTACTCAAGATCTGCCAACATTTCTTCTTCCACATCGTCAGTAACTGCTAATAAACCATATACCTGCTGAGCATAACTATCATAAGTAGCTAGCGATTTAGTAACAGTAGCGAATTTACCCTTTATTTGATCAGCCGTGGCACTTATTAAAAATTCATCAAGATCTCCTAAACATCTATTTAAACTTCCCTTCATCCCTCCCTTAAGAATCTTAAGTTTCTTTAAATCTGTCATCGTTAAGGTCTAATTTTTAAGCAACTTAAACTACAATGAGGTCAGACTACAAACCGTTAATCGCTTAGGAATCAACAGCGGCAAACCCCCATTACTTAAGAATTTTACTCAAAAAGAATGACATAGTACTTACATCCCCCTTAACATAAACTATCGAAAGGAAATTATCTAACTAGACAAAAGAATTAAATACTAAATCCATTAAAAGAAAGGGTAAGGTGAAGCACTAATTATTGTAAGCCCTTTATAGGTAAGCCTAGTTGGTTAAGCTACAATCATGAGGTCTGACTATTAACTGTCAATCGCTTAGGAATTAACAAAGACCGACACTCATGACCGCCACTTTAAGCAACTAGGCCTAGGCTATTATGAAATTGAAATATAAAAGGTCACATGAGAACCCTCCCCACCAGCAAAATTAATAATGAGTCCCACAATGACAAAACACAAGGAACACCACAGGCACACCACCAAAGCGAAAGGAACAGCTACCACAGACACCTGCAGGACTAGACTGCCTAGCCTAGCCTATGAGCGCGAAATGGTGCCCGACGAAATTACCCCTACCCCAAACTCCAGCCCAGCTAGCCCACCAAAAAACGCCAAGGATCACACGCCCAAAAAACCCCTGGAAACTAGCCCCAAAAAAGATAGGGACGGCGCCTAAATGGTAAAAAAACCGAGGGAAGAAGCTGGGTCTAAACTAGGGAACGGCAGTCGGCCAACAACGCGCGAGGCGGCAGCCATTTGTAAGCCCACAAGCGTTAAGGAAGCAAACAAAACGGTACTACGGTAAGGAAGCCTAAGGGCACGAAGGACCATTATTTGTCGGGAATTTAGATAAAGAGGTTAAATTGAATATCACTGGTACATGAAATATCCCAACAAATAGTTATAATATAATTACCAACGACGTAGTCGATGGGTGTAATCCAGTCCCCCACACACGCCTAATTCAATTGCATGACATGTAGGAATGTTCACATAATACAATATCGATACAATGAACTTAGCTTAGAGGACTGGTGATGTAGGACTGTTGTTGTAGATTAATATTTGTAGCACATGGTGAACTGTGGGTTGAGTCAGAGCCGCGGGGGGGGGGGGGGGGGAGATGTTGGCTGTATGGTGTTGATTGAGAGACTAAAGGGCCGGCGTCCGATCGCTTCGCGAAATTACATATGGCTGCCGGCTCATAATAATTATAACCCATAACTTGGTTTCATAATACATCTAGAGCTGATGTAGATAGTTCCCTAGTTTAGACCCAGCTTCTTCCCTCGTGTTTTTTACCATTTAGGCGCCGTCCCTATCTTTTTTGGGGCTAGTTTCCAGGTTTTTTTTGGGCGTGTGATCCTTGGCGTTTTTTGGTGGGTTAGCTGGGCTGGAGTTTGGGGTAGGGGTAATTTCGTCGGGCACCATTTCGCGCTCATAGGCTAGGCTAGGCAGTCTAGTCCTGCAGGTGTCTGTGGTAGCTGTTCCTTTCGCTTTGGTGGTGTGCCTGTGGTGTTCCTTGTGTTTTGTCATTGTGGGACTCATTATTAATTTTGCTGGTGGGGAGGGTTCTCATGTGACCTTTTATATTTCAATTTCATAATAGCCTAGGCCTAGTTGCTTAAAGTGGCGGTCATGAGTGTCGGTCTTTGTTATTCCTAAGCGATTGACAGTTAATAGTCAGACCTCATGATTGTAGCTTAACCAACTAGGCTTACCTATAAAGGGCTTACAATAATATTAGTGCTTCACCTTACCCTTTCTTTTAATGGATTTAGTATTTAATTCTTTTGTCTAGTTAGATAATTTCCTTTCGATAGTTTATGTTAAGGGGGATGTAAGTACTATGTCATTCTTTTTGAGTAAAATTCTTAAGTAATGGGGGTTTGCCGCTGTTGATTCCTAAGCGATTAACGGTTTGTAGTCTGACCTCATTGTAGTTTAAGTTGCTTAAAATTAGACCTTAACGATGACAGATTTAAAGAAACTTAAGATTCTTGAGGGAGGGATGAAGGGAAGTTTAAATAGATGTTTAAGAGATCTTGATGAATTTTTAATAAGTGCCACGGCTGATCAAATAAAGGGTAAATTCGCTACTGTTACTAAATCGCTAGCTACTTATGATAGTTATGCTCAGCAGGTATATGGTTTATTAGCAGTTACTGACGATGTGGAAGAAGAAATGTTGGCAGATCTTGAGTACTTTGAGGATGTTAATACAGCCTTAGCCAGACTATCTTCCACCCAAGAATCAACCTCTGTTAAGGATACCGGTACACCAAAGGCGACTGGTTTTAACCTGCCGAAGCTTACTTTGCCTACCTTTTCCGGGGATTCGGCTACCTGGACTGGATTTTGGGATATTTTTGAGTGTTCCGTCCATCATAATAAAACACTCACATCCATCCAAAGGTTCACATATCTCTGTGGTCAATTGAAAGGGGAGGCATTGAAGTTAGTCGATAGGTACAAGCTAGAAGCTACCAGCTACGAGTCTGCAGTGGAGTTGCTGAAGAGAACTTACGGGAGAGTGGAAGTCATCAAGACCGCGTTAATTACTAAGTTCTTCACGCTAGATCCTCCATCCTATGATCTGACGGCCCTAAAGGAGTACTATGCCTCCATTGAGAGCCTCCTCCGATCTATGGAGACAATGGCCATCACCAAGGAGGAGATATTTAGTGTGAATATCTTGAATAACATACCCTCTCCCCTAAGGGAAATCTTAAGACGACAACTAAGCGACTCTCCACTAAATAGGCGAGATTGTATCAGGTCCAGGCGTTTTATTTACCTTGAGTTTATCTAAACAATTCAATACTTCTCTCTCTGTAACGGTGATATTGCTTAGAACATCTGAATTATCAATCTGAATCGGCGATGGTGTAGGGATATCACTGAGGTCTTCTGTTGTAAAAACTGATGCAAAGAAGGTATTGAGGGCATTACTCATTTGTACTTCGTCTTTGGTGTATTCTCCATTTTCATCGACTAACGGTCCAACAGTTGAAGTAACTCCTTTTTTCTTTCTGATATAACTATAGAAATCTTTCGGGTTTGTTTTACTTTGATTCGCAATATTTAACTCTAGGGTCTTTTTACTTTGCTTAATTAACGTTTTGGCTTTGCGTCGTAGCTCTACAAATTTCACCCGTTCTTCGTCATTTTGTGAGGATTTTAATATAATCATTAGCAAATTTTTTAGCAAGCAGGCAGTTTGAAATATCTTTATTCCACCATTTGGGCTTATTATTATGGCCTGGACGCCGTATTTTCGATGGTATGCAGTCTTGCACTGCTTTTAGGTAAGTGGTTTCAAATAACTTCCAAGATGTATTTATGTCGTTATTGTTAATTAAAAGCTCCAGTCAGTTTCTTTAAACATAGCTCTAAGTTTATGAAAGTTTGCTTTCTTGAAATTAGGGACTTTTTCGATGCTACTATTTGGTTCATTACTAGTAAAGTTTAAAGTGAAAGTTATCGTACGATGGTCGCTGTTACTGAATTCATCACCAACATTCAAATTCTCTATTAATTCTTCTTTTGTTGCAAGTACCATGTCAAGAACGTTATTACCACGGGTCGGTGTTCGAACAAATTGATAAAGCGAACTCTCTTGCAAGTTCTTATACAAGTCATGTCCGGAGTGTGAAGTAAGAGTATCGCCCCACTTGGTCACAGGTAAATTAAAGTCGCCCAAAAATACGGTATCTTGTGAGTTACTTACATCTGCAATTTGTTCATAAATTTCTCGGTCAGTTTGCACTGATTGAGCTGGAGGTCTGTATATTAATGCAAGTATTATTTTTGTACCTTTATTATTCTTTATTAGCACAAAAGATGTGTCGACGTTCACAATTTGAGGTTTTGACAAGAGGGTCGGGTTAAGACTTTCTTTGATATAAAATAAAACGCCACCTCCATTTTTATTTATTCGGCATTACATAACCGGGAAGTGAATACTCTGCTAAAAAGTCTCTATCTACTGTATTGAGCCAAGATTCTGTTATACCAATCAAATCATAATTTTCAGTAAACACTAGTTCCTCTAAATCTGAAAATTTATTGCGTATGCTACGAGCGTTTGCATAGAAAACCTTTAAAGTTGCGGTTTTAGAACTCACAGAACGTTCTTTAATCAAATTTTTGGTTCTGGTCGGATCTACATTTACATTCAAGGCTGACATCGGTCCTCGGCCGTTTTCCCTGGCGGTTTTGAATTTGGGTCGTGTTGGTGGAGCTTTATCCAAATTCGCGGTTCTTGACAGATTAGCATTTAATTCCTTCGCAGGTTGCCGCCCTCGCTGTCTTCGGTCCTCCTTCCTGGTTGTCCTGTGCCGAGTCGATTTCTTCTCCGAAAATCCTTCACCACATCGTTGAGAAGACGCCCAAAACGTGCTGCTCCCACCTGGTTCAGATGAACTCCATCGTCCGAAAACAAATAGTCATCGTAGGAGAAATTGTCCCAGGTGTCGACGAATCCCACGTTTTCCTTCCTGCAGAGGTTTGCTAGACAACGATTTGTGCTGGTGGCTATGTTGTAAAATCGGCTCTCTACACCAAGCCGGGGGACGATTCCTGAGACGATGATCCTTGATGACTTCTCCTTAAACGACTTGATCAGCTGCTGGTACTTTAAAAGCAAATCTTCCGACCGGGTTCGCTGTACATCGTTGGATCCAACGTGGATGACGTACATTGTATTAGCAGGGGCCAGCTTAGATACTTCGTCAACTGCAGCAACTACGTCGTCCACACCACCACCAGGGATACAAAAACGCTTCCTGGTCTTAGGTGCTCTGGCGCAAAACTCTGTGAGCTGACCACGTATCATCGTGATACGTTGAGGGAGGGATCTTGCTGGGGGTGGAAGTTTCGCTCCCAGGAATTTTCGTTCCTGGTGTGTTTCAGTCTAGCTTACTTTTTTTTCTAAAATATGCAGAACCTATGAGTCTGTAAGTTAAATATTATACTTATGGGTGTGGTTTAAATTGTATGTAGGCGTAAAAATGCAGTGAAGTGATTTCGTTAGAAGAGGAGACTCCAACCGTTGGACCTACAGCAGTAAAAGTGCCGGAATTGTACAAGTATGCCCCATACTTATCTCAAATTAAATATCAAGGCATAACTCTCAATAGCAAGTTACTAGATGCGAGATGAAAAATGGACAAATTTAGTGCAATATTTCTATATAATTAATACAAATAGTAATAATAATTCATAGAATTCAATTAAAATTCACCAGTATTATCACCATTGGGCAAGCAACTATTTGTGAACATTTCAGCATCCTAGCTTAATTAGGGAAAAAGTGATCCCTTAAGCGGATCTCCGTCTATATCCTTTTTTTTTTTTTTTTTAGCCTTACAATTTACTCATATCGGTAACTAGTTAACTTTGTTAAATAGTTTTTAATTTATGTGAGGTTAGATTTATGTGTCGTAAGTCATGATCTGTTTTTTTGTACGTTTTTATATCTTGCATAAGTGTAATTTGTTATCATAATTATTTTAGCTATACTGTAGGTTACGCTTCAATATTTATGTTCATTACTTACATCACTTTTATTATGAATTGGATATTAGTATCAAAGATAGTGTTCCTAAATTATTTGTTGAGGGCAAAGTGGCAAATTGGGGCAATGTTGCTCCAAGACTGACGAATGTGAGAGGGAATACAAGATAATTACCATTTAGCTACATTGTTCTGGTCATTCAAACACTTTCACGGATATAATGAGAATATTGACTACAAGGGAGTTAGTTTTGGGAGTGGGTGTGCAAAGTATCAAATTTAACAGTCTGGTTGAGACATTTCTGAAAATGTAGATAGGGATTCTAAATGATGATACAGTTGTTTGTGTTATATTATCAAAGGCAAACATATTTGTTCATACAGATGAAATTTATCATTCTTATTACTGTGTTACTGATGTTTTGGATTTCGTAACATCAAGAATTGTATTATATATTTAGATTTTGTGTGTGTAGATCCACCATATATCCTAACTTGATTAGTTCCCAAGACAGGTGGTCCTCCTGCGTGTAATGTATTAAATACTGAGACTAATTGTGCCTTGTTGTAAGGTGTCTCTGTGTACCCCTTGGTTGCTTTACAAAGTATATGTGCACAAATCTTACTATATGTACTATCTTGCCGTCTGTCATGTAATGTAGGTTTGATGGATAGGACATTTATTATGTTTATTGAAGTAGCCTACTAAAGTAAATCTGCTACATCAAAAATTGTACATGGGTAATTTAAATTATACCTACATCAATTATTATACTTTCGGATCTGTGTAGCCTATGTAAGGTAGATTTGGCGCTATATACTTCTATATGATACCAGTATTAATGTTTGCACGGGTTCCGTGTCCCCTTTATCAAATGGATGGATCAGCCTTTTTTATGTTTCAAATAGCCTTGCATAAATTTAGCCCATGTGCAGGTAAGCTCCCAATAATTTATAGATGACAGGTGACCATTCTGGCTGCAGGTATTATAACTCACGGAAAGGAAGGCCACGAACTAATTGTCTCCTTGCTCCTTTGTTATCCGTTTTAAGAGTTTATAATATAAAGTCTAGATATATTATATCTAGACTTGTAGAACTGAAAATAAAGAATTTGAAACAATTATTATCAAAGTTTTTGTTTGCTTGGTTAATTGTCAAATACCTAAATATTTGTTTAAACTACATTTTAATTCATGTTACATATTACCATATTTATTTCATTCCTCTTTTAAGACATGGCCGAAAAATATAATATTCTCCAAACAATCTGATCAAACATAGGCTAGTAATTAATGTGTACCGCTTAATGCCATCGTATTCAGTCATTCTCAAAAGTCACCTGCTACCTCGGAATGTTTACTTAATTATTTGTATAGTAAAAGGAGTAATAACATATTTTAAACAAAAACATTACACTCAAACTTTGTCGAGTTATGTAACGAACACAAATTCAGTTATAGTCTTTATCCACTCTCACAAAACTATTTTCCCTTATTATTTATTAGGTTCCTTCCAACAACCAACCATACTCCTAAAATCGATTAATGAAATTTACAAACACATGTGGCAGTCCGTGGATTCGAACCCAGGATGCTCACACCGAAAATCAACACCTTATGCATCGCACCACGAAGACAGTTAAAGAATGGTGGACACTGCCTACGATTTATTATGCAACTTCGAATCCTGCATATCAATCTAAGCATGTACACACATCCCAACTGCAACTCACGTAGGCTATGCATATGTGAATGGAAAGAGTAATTAATGGGGCCTTAACCCAAAGGCCCAAAGGCTTAAGAAAGCTTCAATATGGAGAACCGAATCGTATATTTTTGTTTACTAAACCCAAGTTGAAGATATTGATTTAAGACTCCTGTTAGACGACCAAAATGTGTGTGTTTCTCCGCTATGTTTATATTTTTAGTAATACGAAAATAGTAGTTCATAACACACGTGTGAAAACTATTAAAGTATCGTGTTATTCATTATAGTTAATGACTATTATATTTACCACTGGCTAAAAGACAAACTCAAATATAATTCCGTTTTCTTATTTGTGACTTGACCAATGAGTGTTCGTGTACACTATTCCTACAGAAACAATAAAGTAGACGTGCCGTTTTCCCTAAAATCAAAACGGCATAACCAACTCTGCGATGGGTTACCATCATCACTAATATTACCACCATCAGCACTACTACTATCATCATCACTACAACTGTCACCATCATCACTACTACTATTATCATCACCATTACCATCATCATCACGTCTACTATTACAATTATCACTACTACTCTCACCATCTTCACTAATAATGTCACCACAATAAAGACATACGCCGATGAATGATTAAAGTTATAGGCCCAGTCAACGTTAAGTCACCGCCAATAAATGAAAGTAACTATAAGATACAATATTGGCATATCAAGTTTTACATTTAATGTTGTAAATGGTATACAATCAAAGTACTAAAGCTAAATAACCCTAACAAGTCAACCTTTGTTTATCAACTCGGCGTAAGCAGAGTTCGGTATCCCCCCCCCCCCCCACCCCCCACCCCCGTATAGTAGGTACCACCCGAAAAAAAAATCTGTCGATGTCGTCGGTGTTGTCCGTCTGTCGCTGAACTCCTAGACCGTTGGACGGATTTTCACCAAATTTAACATGAACATTATTTTGTTGAGTGAATGCGAACGTCGGTCTAATAAGATTTTTATAATTTATGCAATAGTTATGATTTTAGGTTCAACATATATAGTGTTACCCGCCCCCCCCCCCCCCCCCCTTCCCCCCCAGATGATGATGGTGACAGTTTTAGTGATGATGATCAACATCACACGAAACACATCCCTAGACCGAAAAATACACGTCAATTAATACAATAACACACCCAACACAAGCCCATATCCAATACAGCCTTCATCAGACACACTGTACATTCAACAGACCTCCACGATTAATAAGGTATCAACCCATCCTATAACACAGCCGAAGAAGCATTTCAACAACACAACCCAACAGGCAGCACAATACCACAATGAAACCAAGCCCCATTCACACAACACTTAAGCACACACAACACAACTTAACACACTCAACACAGCGGCAGGCCACGCAACATCAGATCCCGGAAACGCACGACTAAGCGATGAGATTCTATACATTGGCAACAAAGAACGACTGTTGGGGGTGTGAGCTGGGCCATAATTTTGTCTTGTCGTTGTAATTTGCACGTACAGTCACTTATAAAAATCCGTGGACCCCCATATAAACGGGTCAACTAAAATGTATTGGTTTTTGCTAGGTACCCCTTGAGACTGGATGCCAGCCAGAGGAAGGGGAGGGTAAGGGGGGTGCTAGAGAGGGCAGAGTAGGAGGGTGTAGAAGCAGGGTAGTACGGTAGTTACCTTACCCCAACTTTTTTCACCTAAACTAAAATTCCACACCTCTCTCTCTCTCTCTCTCTCTCTCTCTCTCTCTCTCTCTCTCTCTCTCTCCTCTCCCCCTCTCTCTCTTCTCTCATCCCTCTCTCATCTTCTCTCTCTCTCATCTCTCTCTCTCTCTCCTATTTCTATCTCTCTCTCTCTCTATCTCTCTATCTTCCTCTCTCTCTCCTCTCTCTCTCTCTCTCTCATATTATCAATACGCACCTAATTATATGATAGCCCTCTCCCTATCTCTACCAAATTATATATGTTATCTAATAGCACCTACACTCCTACATTATATGTTATCTAATAGCACCTACACTCCTACATTATATGTTATCTAATAGCACCTACACTCCTACATTATATGTTATATAATAGCACCTACACTCCTACATTATATGTTATCTAATAGCACCTACACTCCTACATTATATGTTATCTAATAGCACCTACACTCCTACATTATATGTTATCTAATAGCACCTACACCCCTACATTATATGTTATCTAATAGCAACCTACACTCCTACATTATATGTTATCTAATAGCACCTACACTCCTACATTATATGTTATCTAATAGCACCTACACTCCTACATTATATGTTATCTAATAGCACCTACACTCCTACATTATATGTTATCTAATAGCACCTACACTCCTACATTATATGTTATATAATAGCACCTACACTCCTACATTATATGTTATATAATAGCACCTACACCCCTACATTATATACGTTATCTAATAGCACCTACACTCCTACATTATATGTTATCTAATAGCACCTACACTCCTACATTATATGTTATCTAATAGCACCTACACTCCTACATTATATACGTTATCTAATAGCACCTACACTCCTACATTATATGTTATCTAATAGCACCTACACTCCTACATTATATGTTATCTAATAGCACCTACACTCCTACTTATATGTTATCTAATAGCACCTACACTCCTACATATATGTTATCTAATAGCACCTACAACTCCTACATTATATGTTATATAGCACCTACACTCCTACATTATATGTTATCTAATAGCACCTACACTCCTACATTATATGTTATCTAATAGCACCTACACTCCTACATTATATGTTATCTAATAGCACCTACACCCCTACATTATATGTTATCTAATAGCACCTACACTCCTACATTATATGTTATATAATAGCACCTACACTCCTACATTATATGTTATCTAATAGCACCTACACTCCTACATTATATGTTATCTAATAGCACCTACACCCCTACATTATATGTTATCTAATAGCACTACACTCCTACATATATGTTGACTATAATAGCACCTACACTCCTACATTATATGTTATCTAATAGCACCTACACTCCTACATTATATGTTATCTAATAGCACCTACACTCCTACATTATATGTTATCTAATAGCACCTACACCCCTACATTATATGTTATCTAATAGCACCTACACTCCTACATTATATGTTATCTAATAACACCTACACTCCTACATTATATGTTATATAATAGCACCTACACTCCTACATTATATGTTATCTAATAGCACCTACACCCCTACATTATATGTTATCTAATAGCACCTACACTCCTACATTACTGTATATGTTATCTAATAGCACCAACACTCCTACATCATAATTTTATTATTAGTTTATTTTTTTATTTGCCTTGTTATGTTTATTTGTGTTATAAGAGTTTCGACCAAATGTTGTTAATAATCTGTAATTCACTTCCATTCTCACGTATATATGTCATTAATGTATTTTTTTTTAATAATTATTACCTATTGTCACTATGTCCATTTCCTATAACCGTATAATGCTTTTCTTCGTATAATGCTTTGTGTTTAGAACGTGGCGGCCAGCTATATATTATGTTTTAACAGTTCTACTCAGTCTTCCCTAACTATTATTTCCTAAATCTATCCTTCGATTACCTTACTTCGGAGAACATAATGTATATACAATAAGCCTACTCGGTTTAAATAGACGAGGTTTAGACAAAGACAAGGTTAGATATAGGATATTCAGATTACAGAATATATAAGTAAGCTAGACGGCACTTGGTAGAGAGCATACCTCCGCCTATGCTGGCTGTTTTGTTTATCTTGTTTAGAGTCAAACAAACAAACCGACAAACAAACGGAGGTAAATGATCAACCGAGTGATTCTCTCTCTCTCTCTCTTTTATGGGAGTTCATGAATGTGTAAGTGACTGTTCTTATATACTGATAGTTGAACAAAGGCACCAATTGTTGTTGTTTTTCCCCAAGCTGCCTGGCCGAACAGCCCCAAGGCCCAAGCAAGGCCAAGGCCACAACCGAGCGCGCCCACAGAACCCTCCCTGCCGACCACAATAAAGCCTGGGTGACCGAAGCCACTCCATGGCGGGGAGCTGAGGAGGGCGCGGAAACGCCAGGGAAACCAAAGCCCCACCCAGGGCCCTGTGCCCCTCAGCAATTATGAAGAGAAAGTTGAGGGGCAAAGGAAAGATGTGACGCTTTGGCTTCCAATCTTGGTAGATTAGGAGGTCAATCCACGCAAGAGACGCCGTCACTTGAGATCTAGAAAATATATAAGTAAAAGGAACAGTCAGAGTAAGCTATGGGTATGGCAGAGATCGCTCAGTTCTCACTCTGATAGACCAGCCCATCACCACTCATATAACAATTGTTAGGAGACTTATCCATTCGTATCGTCCTAACCTGTCCTATCTATTGTGAAGTGTATGCCCAACCAATGTGCCACACAGTAGTCTGACCAATCCCCGGGGCAATGTAGCGTTAAATAACACACCTGCAACTATAATTTGGATATTTGAGCTAGAGAAGACTTAGGCTACCCGACCAAACTGCATATGATATTAATTATAAGTAAATTGTATAAAATAGATCCTGACAGTTCAATATGCCGTTTTCTTTTATATAACCGCCTCTTCAAACTCATAACAATTATAAGTTTCTTCATGATATCATCATTCAGTCGTAGGTAAATTAATGTAATACCAATAGTTTTATAACAGGACTTTGATCGTGATTTTCTAATCAATTCTGCGAAAGTCAGTGTGATGATTTTGCTTTCTTCAGAAACAGACCCAAGTCAAAATTAGCAACGAGACAAATGAAAGGAATGAAGAGCCAGCAAACATAGCTGGATATGGTATGGGAGGGAGAAGAAGAGAAGTAGTGGAGGAGGAGGTGGGGATCAGGAGGTCAGAAGTGTGGGAAGCCATGAAAAGAGTGAAGTTGGGGAAAGCACCAGGAACAGATGGAGTGTGTGGGGAAATGTTGAGGTATGGTGGTGAGATAGTGATAGAATGGGTATGGAAAATGTGCAAACTAGCATGGGAGAAGGGGAGTGCACCCGATGACTTGAAGACTGGCATAATAGTCCCCCTATATAAGGGCAAAGGGGAAAGAGGAGTGTGTGGTAACCACCGAGGAATATGTCTTCTAAGCGTAGTAGGGAAGGTATACAGTAGGGTAGTGATTGAGAGAGTGAGAATGAGAACGGAGAAATGGATAGGCGACGAGCAGGGAGGTTTTAGGAAGGGAAGAGGATGTGTAGATCAGATTTTTACCCTGAATTGTGTTGTGGAGAAGTATCTGGAGAAGAAACAAAAGGTGTATGTTGCCTTTATGGACTTGGAGAAGGCCTATGACAGAGTAGATAGAGAAGGTTTGTGGAAAGTACTTAGAATATACGGAGTAGAGGGCAAGTTGCTGAAAGCAGTGAAGAGCGTGTATGAGGGTGCAAAGGCGGCAGTACGTATGGAGAGTGAGCAGAGCGAGTTCTTTGACCTGAATGTTGGTTTGAAACAGGGGTGTGTGATGTCCCCATGGTTGTTTACTGTATATATGGATGGAGTCATGAAAGAAATATTATCAAGAGCAGTGGATGTTGGTGTATCGCTGAAAAGGGAGGGAATTGAGTGGAAGCTACCTATACTATAGGAGGTGTGGTGCAGTGGTCTTGCCACTTGCCTGGTAATCCAAAGGTCCCGGGTTCAAATCCCGATGTATCAATGGGAAGATATTATTGGGATGGAATTTGTGCTGTACCTAGTATCAGTGCATTACCACAAGCCCACCGAAACGTCAATAAAATACCCTCATTGTTCCCTGATTAAATAGCAGTGTATGAATATTCTCATATTCAATGCCTGGTGAGTTATCTGCTCAACAGGTGGCGTTGTGTGTGTGTAAGTGTGAGAGTCCGAGTGTAGGGGGTGAGACAGTGAAGCACGGGAACGAGATGGCTTCAGAGATGGGGTCGTTTCGGGCCATGAGTGAGCACCGTGCCTCATGTGAAGGCAAGATAGCAGGTGCTCGTTGTACTCTACGTGCTTCACATGTCTCACTCCCTAGACTGGAACAAGACCTCACGGGCTTCACTGTTCATTGTAAAGCGGTGAATGTTAAGGCTCTCAGCCTATGCCCGAGAGGAAGTAAGTTGGAATATAGAAAAAAAAAAAAAAAAAAAAAAAAATACTGCTGTTTGCGGATGATACAGTTCTGATGAGTGATAATGAATGGGAGTTGCAGGGTCTGGTAAATGAGTTTGGAACAGTGTGCGAAAAACGGAATTTGAAGGTAAATACGGGGAAGAGCAAGGTTATGGTCTTCGAAAAGGGTGAAGTCACAGAGTGTGAGGTGAAGCTGAACGGTCAGGCAATGGAGATCATCAACTCTTTTAAGTATCTGGGCAGTGTGTTGAGTAAAGATGGGACTATGGATGAAGAGGTGCGGGAGAGGGTACAACAGGGGAAGAGGGTTGTAGGAACGCTAAAAGCAGTAACAAGAAATAGGGTGGTCAGTATGGAAGTGAAGAAGTCCTTGCATGACAGTGTGGTAATCCCGACACTGACTTACGGAAGCGAAGCATGGACGTTGGTTGAGAGACTCAGACCAAGAGTGAGAGCAGTGGAAATGAATTACTTAAGGAGTGCGTGCGGAGTACATGGAGGGATAGACAGACTAATGAGGAAGTAAGAAGGAGGTGTGGTGTGGAGGTAGATGTGCTGGAAAGTGTGAAAAGGAACAACTTGAGATGGTTCGGCCATATGGAACGTATGGATAGCGAGAGTATGACTAAGAGGGTGTACAAGAGCGAGGTGGAGGGACAGAGGGGGAGAGGTAGACCGAATATGAGGTGGAAGGATGGAGTGAGGAACTACATGAACGAAGGCGGTGCTGGTTGGGGGGAGGGGCGTCGACTGACTGGGGACAGAGGTGCATGGGGGCGGTTCGTTCGTGGCCACCCCTTCGGGGATCACGGCGTCAGGCAATAGATAGATAGATAGACAATTGGATTTCGTCTGTTTTGATCATCTTTGTTTTATGTTCTGATTATTCTATTGCCGATGATGCAAACACGACGAGTTGCTGAATATGAAAAAAACATTATGCTGTAGATGCATCTATTAATTGTTTGTTTTTGTTTTTGTCAACCCACTACTATATCAGTATGTGTGCATGCTGCTAATCAGAAATGGTTTAGTCAATATCTCCAGTTATAGATCGATCGGTTCACCCGTCAATATATTATGTTATGGTCATATAGGTGTGTGCTTCGAATTGAGATGAACAGACGGTGTTGAAACTGCAGGGTCTATGGTAAGAGATTGTGGTCAGGTGAACGAGGCTCAATAGCCAGAAAAGAATACTGATTGTATGCATGGTTTGAGTACTGGCCTGAAGAAGCTATCTGCGAAACTTTGTCAATAAAGTGTTCCTCCTCAAATGGTGTATCTTTTCATTGAATTATATAATATTATATATATATAAATATATATATTTATCTATCTATCTATTGCCTGACGCCGTGATCCCCGAAGGGGTGGCCACGAACGAAACCGCCCCCATGCATCTCTGTCCCCAGTCAGTCGATGCCCCTCCTCCCAACCAGCACAGCCTTTATCCATATACTTCCTCACTCCATCCTTCCACCTCTCCCTCGGTCTACCTCTCCCTCTCTGTCCTTCCACCTCGCTTTTGTACACCCTCTTAGTTATTCTCTCGCTTCCCATACGTTCCATATAGCCGAACCATCTCAAGGTGTTCCTATTCACACTTTCCAGCACATCCACCTCCACACCACACCTCTTTCTTACTTCCTCATTCATCTGTCAATCCCTCCATGTAACTCCGCACGCACTTCTTAAGTAACTCATCTCCACCCCTCTCACTCTTGGTCTGAGTCTCTTCTCCAACGTCCATGCTTCGTTTACGCTTCCGTTAGTCAGTGTCGGGATTACCACACTGTCATGCAAGGACTTCTTCACTTCCATACTGACCACCCTATTTCTTGTTACTGCTTTCAACGTTCCTACAACCCTCTTCCCCTGTTGCACCCTCTCCCGCACTTCTTCATCCATAGTCACATCTTTACTCAACACACTGCCCAAATACTTAAATGAGCTGACAATCTTCATAACCTGACCATTCAACTTCACCTCACACTTTGTGGCTTCACCCCTTCCGAAGACCATAACCTTGCTCTTCCCAGCATTTACCTTCAGATTCTGTTTTTCGCACACTGTTCCAAATATATATATATATATGCGTTCTGCTATATATTTACTCTATAATTACCAGTTTACTGTCTACCTGAAGTTATGTTTTCGCCTCCGTTTGTTTGTGATCTGTATGTAAACAAGATATCTAGAACAAAATAATTACCTAAAAATTATGAAGGTTGGTGGGAGAATAAGATATGCAGCAAGGAATAAGTGATTCACTTTATGAGGCGATCTGGATATTTTCACGACATATGGTGGGCAGATAAAATATGCACCTCTGGAGAAGTGATTCAATATAGGAGGCGATCCGGAATATATCCTGGAACCCAGATCCAGAATTTGTTTTAGGTCATTGATATTAATGATATAGAACCAGCCAGCATAGGCGGAGGTATGCTCTCTACCAAGTGCCGCTCTAGCTTACTTATATATTCTGTAAGCCTATATCCTATATCTAACCTTGTCTTTGTCTAAACCTCGTCTATTTAAACCGAGTAGGCTTATTGTATATACATTATGTTCTCCGAAGTAAGGTAATCGAAGGATAGATTTAGGAAATAATAGTTAGGGAAGACTGAGTAGAACTGTTAAAACATATATAGCTGGCCGCCACGTTCTAAACACAAAGCATTATACGAAGAAAAGCATTATACGGTTATAGGAAATGGACATAGTGACAATAGGTAATAATTATTAAATAAAAATACATTAATGACATATATACGTGAGAATGGAAGTGAATTACAGATTATTAACAACATTAGGTCGAAACTCTTATAACACAAATAAATATAACAAGGCAAATAAAAAAATACACTAACATAAAATTATTATGTAGGAGTCTAGGTGCTATTAGATAACATATAATGTAGGAGTGTAGGTGCTATTAGATAACATATAATGTAGGAGTGTAGGTGCTATTAGATAACGTATATAATGTAGGAGTGTAGGTGCTATTAGATAACATATAATGTAGGAGTGTAGGTGCTATTAGATAACGTATATAATGTAGGAGTGTAGGTGCTATTAGATAACGTATATAATGTAGGAGTGTAGGTGCTATTAGATAACATATAATGTAGGAGTGTAGGTGCTATTAGATAACGTATATAATGTAGGAGTGTAGGTGCTATTAGATAACATATAATGTAGGAGTGTAGGTGCTATTAGATAACGTATAATGTAGGAGTGTAGGTGCTATTAGATAACGTATATAATGTAGGAGTGTAGGTGCTATTAGATAACATATAATGTAGGAGTGTAGGTGCTATTAGATAACATATAATGTAGGAGTGTAGGTGCTATTAGATAACATATAATGTAGGAGTGTAGGTGCTATTAGATAACATATAATGTAGGAGTGTAGGTGCTATTAGATAACATATAATGTAGGAGTGTAGGTGCTATTAGATAACATATAATGTAGGAGTGTAGGTGCTATTAGATAACATATAATGTAGGAGTGTAGGTGCTATTAGATAACATATAATGTAGGAGTGTAGGTGCTATTAGATAACATATAATGTAGGAGTGTAGGTGCTATTAGATAACATATAATGTAGGAGTGTAGGTGCTATTAGATAACATATAATGTAGGAGTGTAGGTGCTATTAGATAACATATAATGTAGGAGTGTAGGTGCTATTAGATAACATATAATGTAGGAGTGTAGGTGCTATTAGATAACATATAATGTAGGAGTGTAGGTGCTATTAGATAACATATAATGTAGGAGTGTAGGTGCTATTAGATAAACATATAATGTAGGAGTGTAGGTGCTATTAGATAACATATAATGTAGGAGTGTAGGTGCTATTAGATAACATATAATGTAGGAGTGTAGGTGCTATTAGATAACATATAATGTAGGAGTGTAGGTGCTATTAGATAACATATAATGTAGGAGTGTAGGTGCTATTAGATAACATATAATGTAGGAGTGTAGGTGCTATTAGATAACATATAATGTAGGAGTGTAGGTGCTATTAGATAACATATAATGTAGGAGTGTAGGTGCTATTAGATAACATATAATGTAGGAGTGTAGGTGCTATTAGATAACATATAATGTAGGAGTGTAGGTGCTATTAGATAACATATAATGTAGGAGTGTAGGTGCTATTAGATAACTATAATGTAGGAGTGTAGGTGCTATTAGATAACATATAATGTAGGAGTGTAGGTGCTATTAGATAACATATAATGTAGGAGTGTAGGTGCTATTAGATAACATATAATGTAGGAGTGTAGGTGCTATTAGATAACATATAATGTAGGAGTGTAGGTGCTATTAGATAACATATAATGTAGGAGTGTAGGTGCTATTATATAACATATAATGTAGGAGTGTAGGTGCTATTAGATAACATATAATGTAGGAGTGTAGGTGCTATTAGATAACGTATATAATTTGGAAGAGATAGGGAGAGGGCTATCATATAATTATGTGCGTATTTTATTGATAATATGAGAGAGAGAGAGAGAGAGAGAGAGAGAGAGAGAGAGAGAGAGAGAGAGAGAGAGAGAGAGAGAGAGAGAGAGAGAGAGAGAGAGAGAGAGAGAGAGAGAGAGAGAGAGAGAGAGAGAGAGAGAGAGAGATTTGATTTGATTTGATTGTTTTATTGAGAAAAGTACAAATGTTACACAAGTATCATAGTTACATTATCTCAAAAGGGCGAAGGTGCATACGCAATCTTCACCCTATTTCTGGCTTAAACTATGTCATTACATATATAGTTAGATGAGTAATACATTGATATTGAAGATTAATTTTAACACTAATTAAGTTTAGTATATACAGTATTATAATAAAGACATATCTAAAATATATGAGTCCCCGTTATAGACCTTGATCAGATTGTGTTTTGTTTTTTAAACACGCATGCTGTCCCACAAGACCCCCAACTGAGCCCCGACCGTGTTAATCCCTCCTTAAACATCCTAGAGGGACCCTAACCGTCGTGACCCAGTCACCAGACCCCAGCACCCAAAACATACAGCCATACAGATTCAGATTCAGATTCATATTATTTTATTTCCATAAAATAATATTCGGAGGGAAGGTGCAAGTATTCCTCCGGGAGGGATGTGCCGCATATCCGGAGGTACTTGTACATCAAGCCATTAGCCGAGAATATTGAGGACAATACAGCAGTATGGTTAGGGAGCGTAGGTTCGCTGACCCAGGGTGGCCTGTAAGGCACCACTAGAATGTACATGTGTTTAGTTGAAGAGCATAGCTACACATCAAATTATATGTTTTATAATTTTACATTCTTTTAAAAGGTTGTACATAGTTCCACTGTTGAACATCCATATTATCTGTTTAGTTACATTTTCAATTGTATTATTTCTATATTTTATTAAAGTTATACATTGCAGTATATAATGTTGAAGGGTGTGAGATCTTGGCCTATTGCACAGCCTACAACTCCTATCCTTCTCTGCAGTATTAATGCCTAATTCCCAGTAATATTTGTAGCCTAGTCTTAACCTAGTACATACAGAATCTTTCCACTTACTTGTAACATTCCCATAATTGAATTTAGTTTTATCTACCACCTCTCTGTAATGATGCATGGTGGCACTAGGCCTGGCTATATACTTACACTCGATATCTCTAGCTTTTACTTCTTGACATTTCTTTATTTTGTTTTTTACCTGTTTCAAAGATAGGGTACATTGTACATCAATTTCCATTTTTTCAGTAGCATTTTTAGCTAATATATCAACTTTTTCATTATAGGTAATCCCTGTATGTGATGGTATCCATGAAAACACAATTTTTCTCCCTTTTAATTGGAGTTGATGTACAATATTCCGGCATTGGATAACAATATTTTCGTATACTGGTGTTTTACAGTTTAGGGAGTCCAGAGCCCCTCTGCTGTCAACAAAGAAGCTTACATCTCCTTCTCCTCCTTCGATTTCTTTAAGTCCATATAATATCGCATACAATTCAGCCTGAGTTGATGATATATTATCGCTTAGCCTATAATTATATTCTGTTTCTAGCCACATGTTGGAGTCTTGCATGTAGAGAGTACTACCCTGCTTCTACACCCTCCTACTCTGCCCTCTCTAACACCCCCCTTACCCTCCCCTTCCTCTGGCTGGCATCCAGTCTCAAGGGGTACCAAGCAAAACAAATACATTTTAGTTGACTTGTTCACGTGGGAGTCCGTGAATTTTTATGAGTGACTGTACGTCCCGGGACGCCCGAGTGTTGTGGCTGTGAGTGGAGAAGGAAGCTAGAACGAGGATAAAAGAGGACGAAATAATACATATAATGGTTGACACACTCCTTAGGTTAGGTAATTCAGTGTGCGAACTGTACGGTTGTCAATACTGTCAATACGCGAACCTGGTACAATGCCTGAGAAGGACTGGCTATATTTACCCATGATGAATGGTTAAGAACATAAGAACATAAGAACATAAGAAAATGAGAGTCTGCAGAAAGCCGATTGGCCTAAGCAAGGCAGATCCCTGTCCCACACAACCCCAATTACAAAGCCCAATTATAGGCTCAACACTCTAATACCCTGAGGATCATCTTACCAAAACGGTTAGAGATTAACGCAGGATTACGGGGGTCTGCAGAGCGCTGATTGGCCCAACCCTGCTGATCCCCCTTCACACCCAACCCTTCTCGTCCATATGCTTATCCAATTTTATCTTAAAGCTCCCTATCGTTTTTAATCCCACTATAGCACTTGGTAGTCCATTCCACCCATCTACAACTCTGTTTAAGTGCTAAGTATTAAAGTCAACACTTTAGTTTATCAAACTGTAACAATATTATTACCGATTGGAACTTACCTTCAAGGTATAATTATGTTTAACAGAAAGATAATTAAATGCCATCACTTATACAGAGCATGTAAAACCGGTGAATGTGTTTGCAAATTTACATTTACATTTGTGTTCCTTGGTGTGTTCCTAAGTGTGGTTTGTCACTTTTACATGCTTTAAGGCCTACAGTCTCGCCCAATTGGCATGTTTTAAACTGTTTCAGAAATTAAGGTATTCAAGCCTTTTTTGGCCACTTACTCTCATTTCCTTTAATATGTTCGTTCTACCTTTGGCGTACACGAGTAATAGCTTCCATGGTGTCCTATCCCCTCAGTAGGGAAGAGCTGATGATTTGGTATTAAGCGGTTTGGATGTTATACAAAATCTACATGTATCACCTGATTAATCATTATGTTAACAAGAAAATCTTATAATAAATCCTGCCTTGTATATTACAGTAATTCACAATAGGAACAAGGACGAATATGCAATAACAACAATGTTTAAATTCATTAAATAATCAGCACACCAATAATTTGTTTAATCAAGTTCTTGTTTACTCTGACCTGAGGGGAAGAGTGATCGGTGTTATATATTGTTCACGGGAATGTGAAATTCAAGGTTGAAAAATATTCAGCTAAATTAAATATACGTAACTCCAGTGCATGATAAGCGAAATTAAAATCAAACAAATTGGGATGACGTATGCATACTTGCATACTATTCGTTCTGCAGTATAGTGAACACACATTTTACAATGTTGAGCACCTGCTGACTGGGAGGCTTTTTTGCTTCCGTGGCTGGGGATCCTGAGAGAGTGCCCAGAGCATTACTGAGGTAATCCTTTCAGGCATAGAAGCATGTACCCCATTTTCTTTCTCTCAAGCTAACTCACAACAAATCTTGGTTTGTTCACGCTTGTTCTACTGCTGTCTGCAATAAGGAGGAAGTATTCAAACCGTAACGTTGCCTTCAAAAAATGTTCTGAACTTTCCAACTCTAGGTCTTCCCAAGCTTTTTGGCATTTAGCCAAAACCTCTCGAACAATTTCACTTATTCATAATCTTCACCTTGTATCCACTCTTACGGAACCACCATCACCTCTTCCTCTGACAAAGCTACATTCTTTACTCACATTTTTGCTAAAAACTCCACCTTGGATGAATCCGGCGCTACTCCTCCCTCTCCAGCCCCTTCACAAATACATATATCTAATACCATAATCTCTTCTAAGGGTGTACATTCTGCCCTCTCTTCTAAGGGTGTACATTCTGCCCTCTCTTGGATTAATACTATGAAGGCATACTGACCAAATGGTGTTCCTCCTGCTGTACTAAAACAAAACAAATCGTGCTGACTCCCTGTTTTGGCATACTCTTTTGTATCTATCTTTCCTCTAACATCTTTCCTTCTTGCTGGAAGCCTGCTCCCATTTAACCTGTCCCAAAGAAGGTTAACCGGTCCAAGTTTCCCAGGTATTGTCCAATTCCTCTCCACTCTTGCATCTCTAAACTTGTTGAAACTATTCTTAACTCAAATGTTCTTAAGCACTCAGATTGCCAGTATAGTTTCCTTAAGGGCCGCTCTACTGGTGATCTTCTTGCATATTTTACTAACTCTTGGTCATCTTCCATTCGGGACTTTTTCTATTGCGCTGCCACAAATCTATAATTTCCAAACTAACCTAATTCGGTTTCTATTCCTCTATCTGAGCCATCATCTCTTATATCCTTTCTGACTGTCCCATCGCTGCAGTTGTGGAAATGTCATCTCTCACTTCCTCAACCTATTAAATCCGGTATTCCTCAGAGTTCTGTGTCTTCAGTTCTCTCACGCTGTATGAAAGTATTAATAGGAAGCGGTATGGCATTTGTATAGTCACACAACCAATATATGGCATAAAATGTGAATAAAAAAAACTCCTTCAGTAGTAGACCTGCAGGATTAATAAGCTGTATACAAAGTGCAAATGTTTTAACATAACATAAATTTCATAAGAAAGCAAAATCTAGTCACGAGGATATATAAGTACATAAATAAATAAAACAAAATTGCATGCGACAGAATCCCCCCAACGTAGAACCGTAAACAAAGCAACCTAGGCAAGGAAGGGGGCGGCACAAAACCCTCCCAACATGGACCAAACAAGAGATACAACTTCCCCAAAATGTATAGTTTGGGAAACTCCACAACGCTCTCTTTGGTCTTTTCTGCTTTTTTATAGGATACTAGACTGTTGATGGAAAATGCATTTTGTTAGTATTGTTTCATTCACGCACAATATTCATTCACCGTTGTCGTAAGTTTAACTACATTTTGCTGTTATATATAAATATATGTGAACAAATTTAACAGGAATACTGTGCTTATAATGTAGTATGTATGTTTACTTACTAGGCAGGTGACCAAACTAAGCAATTTCAAGGTAAGACACAACTGTTAAACGAACTTGTTTGGTCACGATTCACACAGTACCATACCTTTCATCAACGGTTAACCAGTTATTTATATGTACAGTTGGCCAACTTAGTCCTACGCAAAAATGTTGTGGTGTGTGGAGGTGTGTGTCATTTCATCCGTAGTAAACAACGTAGTTTTATGAATGAATCCCTCAAACCGAAAGGCGTGTGAAAGGAGGGACATGATTGGTCGAGGTGAGGAATATCGTGAAGTTCAATTTTCTTTCATTTTTGCATTTTTGCAGGTTAGTATAATTTCCAGAAAGTCGTTGAGTATTAAGGAACATTAAATACAGATGTTTCTAATTAACATCAATACATAACTATACATACATATATAAATATACATAACAGGAAGGTTAGTGCAGGTTAGTGTGGTGGCGACAGGAGGGAGAGAATTCGAATCAGTTCAATCGAGACGGTGCGGCGGGACTACATACCTAACAAGTGAATGGTTGTTTTCAAGATGCCTGTATACTGATTACAATAATTTAGCTTAAAGAGTCTGTAGAAAGTAAAATACTTAGTAATATTTTATTGTACGGACTTATTACCAATAGTATTGAGATCTGAACTTATGCCTGTAAAATTTATGGTTTCTGAAATATCTGAATTACCATCTTAAGCTTTATTGTTATAAAGATTGCAAATAACCTATAGCAAAAGTTCCCTGGTAAAGTATGGATTTTTCCTCTGTGTATGAGAGGTCCTTCTTAACCTATGCAATAGGATGACGCCAATAGCAATTGAGCAATCCTAGCAATTACCAGAAGATTGTAAGAAATATCTAATGGATTGTCACGCTAACTAATTCGCTATACCGTACTTGTTACAGTCTTTTTTAAAGGCCCATAAATTGCACAATCTTTACCAAACCCAAAATGAGCCCCTTTCGTCCTTCCACACACCCATGGTTGTGGAGGTAGTGGTGGTGGTGGTGGTGCGGGCGAGTGCGGGGGATAAACTAGCACATTGTTGAGTGACTAGTTGCTACTTTTAGGTAATTGCCACCATTGCATTGTATAATGTAATACCATTAATATATTATATAGAACTGCAGGGATTTACAGTTTATATATTATGTTTACCAACCAGGGAGTTTACTGCACTCCGGTACTAATTTGGTGATAACAAGACAGGTATCAATCAAACCCATAAACAACAGCATTAATTGAATTGGACTACCAGACCACAATGTGATCGGCTTATAGTGAACAAATAAGGATAGGATCATAACATAGTATGGAACAGCATAACTTCAGATAAGAAGAAACAAAATACGCTCTGCCACTTCGAGGTCAATAGAATATTTGTACTACATAGAATTTCCTAACACACGGTAAAAATAGACATTCGATTCATACTTTGTTTATCTTTATATTGATAATACAAAAATAAGAATCCTTAATATTTTCCGTTAACTTATGACTATTAAAGGCCCTTCCTAAGCTTGATGCAATACAATAAAGCATATGGAACAATAAATAAGGATCATAGTCTTGAAGAGGGCTATTGAGTATTATAATACTCTTGTTAAGATAGATCCTTTTCAAACTGTATGTCATATGATGGCGATAACTGGGAACACATAAATGTAGATAAACTTTGCTAGAGCTTAAGATCTTAACCCTCTCCGACATATGACGCGATTTTGAGCCTATTGGGGATACGTTAATCCTTCTGGCCCGGGCAGCATTTTAAAAGGACGCCTCGGCTCGCCGCAAAAGGAGCCCAACTCCCGAGGCTGAGGCTCCCATTGTTCAACCTCCCGCAGCCTCCAACGCCGCAGACGCCCGGTCCCTTCTTCACCGGAAATGTCTCCCAAAGAAGATGCTGACGACCCCAACATTGCCCCAGATGACCTGACATCGCCTGAGGAAGAGGAGGATGTGGAAGAGGAGGAAGTCTCGACACAACGAGTTCGAGGGCGAGGTCGTGGGCGTGCGGCTCAGCCTGCCGACGCCGATGCCCCTGGGCGTGGGTGTGGGCGTGCAGGGCATCCGCCTGGGCGTCCACGTGCCCAAGGGCAATGGCGTGCGCCTGGGCGTGTGCCTGCTGCACCTGCACGTGCGCGCTCATCCAACTTATTTGTGTGGACAGATGGGGCGGATTTTGAGCCAGATTGTCCTGCCTTTGACGAGCAACAGATTGGTTCCGGGGTGTCACCAGTATATCCCTGTGGCCCAGATGCTAACCCCAGTGAACTTTTCTGTGGCTTTTATGATAATGAAGTTATGGAATACCTCGTCGAGGAAACAAACAATCACCATGCTATCTGTGCCAACTTTCTTGGCAGGAAGACCAGTGCCAAGATGGTGGCATGGAGAGCTGTCACTGTGGCAGAACTATATGTGTTCTTGGCACTCACAATGCTGATGACACCTATCAGGAAGCACGCTCTGGCCAACTACTGGATCACTGGCGACCTAATAACGACTCCAGCATTTGGCAAGTACATGTCCAGGGACAGGTACTTCGACATCCCCTCCTATCTCCACCTGACAAACAACATGGCAGTCCACCTTCCCGACGCACTATGGAAGATCAGGAAGCTGTATGACATGATACGTCATCGGTTTAACACCTACCTGATTCCATTCCAGAAGATGTGCCTTGATGAGTCTCTGGTCCTGTTCTGTGGTAGGCTGCACTTCCGACAGTTTATCCCGTCCAAGAGACACCGCTTTGGCATCAAGCTCTTTGTCCTCTGCGACTGTAAGACGGGGTATGTGTTGGACTTTGTGGTCTACAGCGGCAGTGGTGGGGAAATCGAGACTAACCCCGACATTGGATTTGGCGACGCTGTCGTAAAGAAAATGATGGAGAAACACTTCCACAAGAACCACATTCTCTACACCGATAATTATTACACGTCGCCAATCCTCACGAAGTACCTCCATGACCGCAAAACCGGAACTGTCGGGACAGTCAAGGCCAAGAGGAAGGGCATGCCAAGCTACCCAACCAAGACCAAGAAGATGGACATCTTCCACAAGAAGAGTGGCCCCATCCTCTCCATCCACTGGCATGACCAGCGGAAGGTTAACCTCCTCACCACATGCCACAAAGCCGAGATGGTCGCCACAGGGAAGGTGGACCGAAGAACGAAGAAGCCCGTCCAGAAACCAGCTGCTGTCCTGGACTACAACCTCAACATGCGCCTCATTGACAAGTCCGACATGCAGATGGGCTTCATCGACTGCCTGCGAACATCTTGCAGGTGGTACAAGAAGTTTATTCTGCATACAGTAGATATGTCGGCCCTCAATGCCTACAACATCTATCGTCTGAGGACTCCGGGAGCCAAGAAGTACAAGTCCCTGCGGAAGTTCCACAAGAAGGTGATACTTGAGCTCCTGGCTAAACATGCGGGTGCACCCGGGAGGCCACTACAAGGACCAGGCCAGCTGGACAGAACGGGGTGTGCCGACTTCTTCAGGAAGCACCAGCTCAGCCACCTTCCTTTCCAAACTCCAGGTGGTAGAGTTAGAAGCCAGAAGAGGCGCCATGTCTGCAGCCACACAACTCGCAGACCCGGCAACGTCACAAAAACCACTTGGGAATGCCTCGAGTGTGAAGTGGGACTTTGTGCTGGACGGTCCTTCAATGACTTTCACACTCTAATACAATTTTGAAGTGCCCGTGACAAGAACAGTGAAAGTGACACTCTAAAATGTAGGCTAAGAATAATATTAAATAATGAATAAAAGTGAAAGAGACACAAATAATTAATAATAAGTGCCTTCATAACAATATGAACAAGTGAAAGTGACACTAAAATATATATTATAGCTTACCTCTAACAATAAATAAGTGAAAATGACACTATCAATTATACTAGTCCAGTGAATGTGACACTATAATAATAATAAAACTAAGTATAAGTGAAAGAGACACACATAAGTAATAATAAGTGCCTTCATAACAATATGAACAAGTGCAAGTGACACTATATATATTATTAGCTTACCTAACAATGCATAAAAGTGAAAATTTCACTATCAATTACCATAGTCCAGTATAATATAATAATAACTACTATAATAATAACAATAAAACTAAGTATAAGTGACAGAGACACAAATAACTTCATAAAAAAACTTTATTGAGTGAAAATAACATAATAACCATAATAAATGGCATAATAAACAATAAAATCTCTCAAATCGCTTCCCGGCATAATTGCGGGTGGGGCGACGAGTGCAACAGTGCGTCGTAGCCAAGGCCGCGGTTGAGTGTTCGGACGCGCCAAGGTAAATACGCGGCAAAAGTTACCTCCAATAACATGGCCATAACTCCGGAACCAGTTAAGCTAGAGAGCTCTACGTAACGCCATTCTATGCAGCAGGGTAAGGCGCACATTATGATATATGTTTGATAATTGTAGGTCTAATATTAAAGGAGATTAGCCTTTGTTTACAAGAGTCATTTTACCGCCAGATCGCCCGGATACGAGCTCCGTCCTTTAGAAAGGCAGCCCGGGCCGGAAGGGTTAAAGCCTTTATTACCATCAGGGGTATTTAGAACCCTTTAGTTTAGTTACTTCAACCTCTGCAGTTGTCTTTGAGGTAGCTGTGGGCAGAAAACTAATTTTGGAGAGGTAATTATAAGAGTGAGAGAACTCTATTTCTTATTGCTAATCTGGCCACCTCTGCGTCATAAATGCGTGAAAGGGTTAATAAACAGTTACCGATAATTAGGATATGCATATTACTGGAAGCTTATCCTATTATGCATTGCGTAACTTTGTGCACACATATCAAGTGATTATATCGGCACACGTTTTAAGATTCCCCGTGTTAATTCTCTCTCTCGAATGGTATGGAAAACTCCTTGTCGCTGATGGTAGGGCGGTCAACAGGCAAATATCAACAGGTCAGCGTCACTCCAACCACTAACATGACTTAGATCACCGTATTAAGAGTTCTGTATATCATTACTTCTACCTGCTATATTAACATTTTTAAACCATAGCAGCATGTATTATTATTCAATAAGAAACCCTTTGGTAAAATAGGTATCAAATATTCAATGTGCATGCTTATGTCATTCACAATACCTATTCATAATTATTAACAATACTAGCTCCCCAAACATACAATAGCTTTCGCCAAATTTAGAATACCTTCTTCCAACCCTAGCTCATCCCTGCTTTACCTTTACACCCCCAAGATTCCAGAGAATGGAAGGGGAAAACATATCTTTGATAAACACCATCTAGAGTCGGGATGCAACTAGCGCGGTTTTATTATGGTTATGATAATGTCAGTATTTTATGCTTGTATTATTTTGGTTTCATTTAAAAGACATTGTCTTAGTCTATATGCATGTTCTGTAGAATGTTACACATAATATATGAAATATAAACATCCAACACATTAAATATTTATTGGCGTCTCGGTTGCAGCCCTACAAAGGACAACTTATTTAGTCGAACTATAAATGTTAACCCTTATACGGCTAATCAGACTACAATTATTTGATTTTGTTAATACAACTACAACATTTCCATACTCGACTTCCAAAGGACTTCTAGGAATCAAAAGATTCATAACAATATTAGTTAACTATTTAACTGGCTATCTAATTTGAATATTCATTGCAAGACTATATCATCTTTCAATATTCGTTTGAACTAATTCACGCAATCATATCCTAGTTAACTTCGCTCCATTTCTCAATATGTGAAGTAAAATCTACTTCTACCTCTTCTTTTTCTTATAAAGTAGCAGCCCTTCTGTTGTTTTTCACATTCCTTTGTGAATATATATTTATATGAGAGAGAGAGAGAGAGAGAGAGAGAGACGCAACATGGATTACATAAAACAAGTGGGTTCCGGTATCATAAGTTATCTTATGTTCAATATCACCTTATAGGAATATAATGAAAAACTTAACAGAATAACCCCTCGACTAAAGCATACTTCCTTATTAGGCCTATCAATACAAAATAAATGTATAAATACCTAATTACTCTCTTACAGCCTCTACTGTATATATATATATATATATATATATATATATATATATATATATATATATATATATATATATATATATAGAGAGAGAGAGAGAGAGAGAGAGAGAGAGAGAGAGAGAGAGAGAGAGAGAGTGTGTGTGTGTGTTCAGTTATCGCCAACATATTACTTTAAGTTTTATAAACACCTATAGTAAAAGGAGAAATAATACAGAAATTCAATAAACCTCTTCACTATGATTACCAGTTACCGGTATTTATAGTTGCAGTTACTTCTATAGTACCGGTACTGTATTCGGTTTAGGCGTCTATTATTCAGAGATTAAAGAACTATAATCAAGTTCCCAATTTACCTATTAACAATATATCTAATTTAATATTTTTACTAACAGTAAATTGCTTCTGGTTCCAAGGAAAAGCAATACGGTGGCGGCATTGTAGGATAAATTATATATAAAATTAATGTAGTGACTGAGTATGCTAAGTATTCTAATGAAGGTGATGACATCGAAGTTCCCTAGTGTGTGTGTGTGTGTGTGTGTTTTGGGGGGCGTCATCTGAAGTTGTTGTGCTACACTATAACACAACAATCCTATCCTCATCCTTTCCACAAAAGCCATGCACATCACGTTACCAGAGAAATGTTCGCCTATGTCCGAACTAATGTTGTTGTTCATATGACTGATAGAAACCTCTGTTGTTCTCTATCAGCAGATGTGAGCCGGTATGCACTAATAATGTATTGATAATCAAGCCCTGCTATGCTATATAGCACAATCCTATAAACATATTGTGTACTGAGTTGGCTTCAGTTATTTAAATGTGGCAACCCCTTACTGGACTATTTGCTCGTTTGCCCTCCCCACACCTCCACCACACAGGAGTACACAGGAGTACACAGGAAATCAAGCAACAACAGGTCTAGTGACCCTTCTAGGTTGCTTGTCCTCCAAAACACTGAGGATCAAGTGTCCAAACAGTGGTTTAGAGTGGGTAAGGGAACAATGGAAAGGGAACTACTGCCCTGCCACTAACGTGGCAGGACTAGGAAGTTAGTAGGGGACATATGGGTTAGTAACTGAGGGGAGGATAAAATAAAGTTATTCATTTACAAACGCAGTCAGTCGCGGGTTTGATGCGAGATATTTGTCTAGGCGGAATTTAAATGAATCAACGGTGCTGCAGTCTATAACGTCTCGGGGAAGCCCATTCCACAAGTTGACAACTCGATTGAAGAAGAAATTCTTAGATTCGTGCGAGTTAAAAGATTTACCAATAATTTTGCAACCGTTTCCCCGCGTGTAATTAGATTGGTCGATAGTGAAGTACTTACTACAGTTCATATTGTCGATGCCTTTGATGATTTTGAACACTTGAATTAAGTCGCCTCTTAATCTGCGCTGGGTTAAAGGAAATAGATTTAATTCTCTAAGACGCTCTTCGTATGGTTTGTTCTTTAGGCTAGGTATCATTTTAGTAACTCTACGTTGAACTCGTTCTAGCTTGTTTATATCTTTTTGGTAATAAGGGCACCAGGATTGAACGCAGTATTCCAGAAGAGGGCGGACTAAGGAATTGTAAAGGGTTAGGATAACTTCTTTGGATTTATGCTCAAATGACCTGCCTATAAAGCCAATTATTTTGTTTGCCTTCTTAACAACTTCTGAACATTGTTGACTCGGTTTTAGGTTACTCGATATTGTTACTCCCAGATCAGTTTCTCTGTTTACATTCTTAAGCTGAGTGCCATTCATCGAATAGTTTGCTTTCTCATTTAGGTATCCGATGTAGTACTTTACATTTATCCGCATTGAAACTCATTTGCCAAATTTGGGCCCAACATGACAATTTATCTAGATTGTGTTGCATATCGTCAACTTGTTCTTTTGAGAGTACGCTATTTGCAATTTTTGTATCGTCAGCAAATTTTGAGATTGTGCAGGTGAGACCCTCATCTATGTCGTTGATGTAAATTAGAAAGAGAATTGGTCCTAGTACCGATCCCTGGGGTACCCCGCTACTTACATTGGTCCATTTAGATGCCTTACCGTTTATGACTACCCTTTGCTTTCTGTTGCTGAGCCAATTTTCTATCCATTTCAACACACCGTCTTGTATTCCATGCGCTTTTAGTTTTAGCAGTAAACGTTTGTGGGGAACTTTGTCAAAGGCCTTTTGAAAATCAAGGTATATAATATCTACAGCTTTACTCTCATCGTAGAGGTTGAGGATATCGTGGAAGAAGTCTAAGAGGTTTGTTAAACAGGAACGTTTTTTACGAAAGCCGTGTTGAGTATCTTTAAGTATGTTATTTTCCTCTAAGTGATTTACGAGTCTGTCTCGTATGACCGTTTCTAGCATTTTACATACAACTGAGGTTAAGCTAATTGGACGATAGTTACTGGTAGGGATTTGCTGCCTTTTTTGAATATCGGTGTTACGTTGGCTAGCTTCCACTGATCAGGCATAGTTCCAGACTGCAAGGGATTTATTGAATAGTAATGTCAGTGGTTTGGAGAGCTCATCCTTAGCTTCCTTTAGAACTCTAGGCGAGATTGTATCAGGTCCAGGCGTTTTATTTACCTTGAGTTTATCTAAACAATTCAATACTTCTCTCTCTGTAACGGTGATATTGCTTAGAACATCTGAATTATCAATCTGAATCGGCGATGGTGTAGGGATATCACTGAGGTCTTCTGTTGTAAAAACTGATGCAAAGAAGGTATTGAGGGCATTACTCATTTGTACTTCGTCTTTGGTGTATTCTCCTTTTTCATCGACTAACGGTCCAACAGTTGAAGTAACTACTTTTTCTTTCTGATATAACTATAGAATTCTTTCGGGTTTGTTTTACTTTGATTCGCAATATGTACTCTAAGGTCTTTTTACTTTGCTTAATTAACTTTTTGGCTTTGCGTCGTAGCTCTACAAATTTCACCCGTTCTTCGTCATTTTGTGAGGATTTTAATCTATCATTAGCAAATTTTTTAGCAAGCAGGCAGTTTGAAATATCTTTATTCCACCATTTGGGCTTATTATTATGGCCTGGACGCCGTATTTCGATGGTATGCAGTCTTGCACTGCTTTTAGGTAAGTGGTTCGAATAACTTCCAAGATGTATTTATGTCGTTATTGTTAATTAAAAAGCTCCAGTCAGTTTCTTTAAACATAGCTATAAGTTTATGGAAGTTTGCTTTCTTGAAATTAGGGACTTTTTCGATGCTACTATTTTGTTCGTTACTAGTAAACTTTAAAGTGAAAGTTATCATACGATGGTCGCTGTTACTGAATTCATCACCAACATTCAAATTCTCTATTAATTCTTCTTTTGTTGGAAGTACAATGTCAAGAACGTTATTACCACGGATCGGCGTTCGAACAAATTGATAAAGCGAACTCTCTTGCAAGTTCGTATACAAGTCATGTCCGGAGTGTGAAGTAAGAGTATCGCTTCACTTGGTCACAGGTAAATTAAAGTCGCCAAAAATTACGGTATCTTGTGAGTTACTTTCATCTGCAATTTGTTCGTAAATTTCTCGGTCAGTTTGCACTGATTGAGCTGGAGGTCCGTATATTAATGCAAGTATTATTTTTGTACCTTTATTATTATTATCATACAAGGAACGACTGGAAAGACATTAGCTTAACCACACTAGAAGAGAGGAGAGAAAGGGGGGACATGATTACTCTTTACAAGTGTGTCAATGGACTGGAATTTTTCGATTGGGATAACTTCATCACGCCAACAGTAGGAAGGACAAGAGGGCACAGTCGGAAATTGGCAACGATGCTGCGAGGCAAGAAGGATGTCAGAAAATTCAGCTTTCCAACAAGGTCAATTGATAAGTGGAATGCCTTACCGGAAAAAGTAGTGTGTGCCAAAACTATCCATAGCTTTAAAGAGAAATATGATCAAATGAAACAAGCAGACGGGACACCACGAGCTTAGGCTCAATTCCTGTAAACTTACAAATAGGTAAATACAAATAGGTAAATAAACACAATGTCCAGCTTTTCCACATTTCGCCTTTTCACACACACACACTCACTACAGCACGCATACATGCACAGTTGCACACACACTCTACAACATACACACACACAGAATGTCCCGCTTTTCCACATTTCGCCTTTTCACACACACACACACACACTCACTACAGCACGCATACATGCACAGTTGCACACGCACTCTACAACACACACACACACAGAATGTCCAGCTTTTCCACATTTCGACTTTTCACACACACAAACACACACACACACACACACACACACATGGCATTCGCCATATTCGCCATAAGTCGCACAACCTCGGCGGTTTTATCTCATTAAATCGTCCAACAATCGCCATGCATTCGCTATCTTCGCCATCATCGTTCGCCATATTCGCCATGAATCGCCCTCAATTGTCGCACACCATTCGTCATTTTTGCCAAAAAATTCACCATATTCGCACTTTGGTCGTACTTCCGTCGCACTGCAATCGAGGAAATTCGCCACTTTCGCTTTCATTGCTTCTGAAAAATCCCTATTCGTCGCAAATTTTGGGACATAGAAAAAAAACACGGTCGCACGGCATTCGCCATCGAAAAGTCGCACAGTGGGATACCCCCTTAAAGGTAGTCAGAATATATTGTCAACATGCGTCCTAATATTCAAAAGGTTAAGTAAAAGTAACTATTAAAATAACACTTTCTCTATTATGATAGTTTATTTCCTCTAATTCGAGTTATCATTTGTCGGCTTAAGGGGAGATTTCCACTTGAAGGATTTTATTCTAAACCCCTTTCTCCGTCATATTTAGCACCATTCCTTTTGAAATGTTAAGACGTTCGCCCCATTCGAACATTCCCTTTAATACAGCTTAGACAGGGCCTATTGAAATAACTATGCCTCACATACACACTCAACGTTCTTGACATTGTACTTGCAACAAAAGAAGAATTAATAGAGAATTTGAATGTTGGTGATGAATTCAGTAACAGCGACCATCGTACGATAACTTTCACTTTAAACTTTACTAGTAACGAACCAAATAGTAGCATCGAAAAAGTCCCTAATTTCAAGAAAGCAAACTTTCATAAACTTAGAGCTATGTTTAAAGAAACTGACTGGAGTTTTTTAATTAACAATAACGACATAAATACATCTTGGAAGTTATTCGAAACCACTTACCAAAAAGCAGTGCAAGACTGCATACCATCGAAAATACGGCGTCCAGGCCATAATAATAAGCCCAAATGGTGGAATAAAGATATTTCAAACTGCCTGCTTGCTAAAATATTTGCTAATGATAGATTAAAATCCTCACAAAATGACGACGAGAATGGGTTGCAATTGTAGAGCTACGACGCAAAGCCAAAAAGTTAATTAAGCAAAGTAAAAAAACCCTAGAGTTACATATGCGAATCAAAGTAAAACAAACCCGAAAGAATTCTATAGTTATATCAGAAAGAAAAAAGTAGTTACTTCAACTGTTGGACCGTTAGTCGATGAAAATGGAGAATACACCAAAGACGAAGTACAAATGAGTAATGCCCTCAATACCTTCTTGCATCAGTTTTTTACAACAGAAGACCTCAGTGATATCCCTACACCATCGCCGATTCAGATTGATAATTCAGATCTTCTAAGCAATATCACCGTTACAGAGAGAGAAGTATTGAATTGTTTAGATAAACTCAAGGTAAATAAAACGCCTGGACCTGATACAATCTCGCCTAAGTTCTAAAGGAAGCTAAGGATGAGCTCTCCAAACCACTGACATTACTATTCAATAAATCCTTGCAGTCTGGAACTATGCCTGATCAGTGGAAGATAGCCAACGTAACACCGATATTAAAACAAGGCAGCAAATCCCTACCCAGTAACTATCGTCCAATTAGCTTAACCTCAGTTGTATGTAAAATGCTAGAAACGGTCATAAGAGACAGACTCGTAAATCACTTAGAGGAAAATAACATACCGGTACTTAAAGATACTCAACAAGGCTTTCGTAAAAAACGTTCCTGTTTAACAAACCTCTTAGACTTCTTCTACGATATCCTCAACCTCTACGATGAGAGTAAAGCTGTTGTTACGAACTGGCACTCGGGTACACAAGGGATCTCAATCAGGACTCGAATACGGCTCGCTGCCACAACGGAAACACACGATCCCAACCGCTGAGTACTGCCAGCCGAACAAAAAACACCAATACCCTCCAGAGTTCAATCTGCTATAACGGGGTATACAAGAACTCGGTACTAGTGTTCAACAACAGACTAATAAAGAGACAGGAATTATCTAGTCTTGTCAACAATCAAACAATGAAGTAAGAAACAACAACACCAAAGAATAGTGTTGGCCGAAGCCGAAGTAATCCACCCTTGACTATGAACTTAAGAAGTCCACCACCCTCTACTTCGGATCGGCACTATTACGTTACGTTAATTAATAGTCCTTAAGCATCGAGCAAGGAATCTTCTGAAAAAAGTTAGATGCTTCTCGGATGCTCGCTCGTAAGAAGTACGTATCGGATTTTGAACAGTAATTCAATAAGCAAAAACACTGGCAATTAAATACTATTAAAGGCTTAAATTGGCATAAGAATAATTAAAAGAATATGCAATAGTAAATGGCAAACATTAAAAGGAAGTACTCCGCAAATGCAACGGCAATAGCCTACTCGGATTGTGCTCGTGGGCCACTAATCACTAAGTAGCCAAGCTTGCAACACATGAAATCAATAGTGCATAAACAATATCATACATAAGGAAAGCTTCAATACTATTCTGTATCTACTAATCGAGTAAAGTCTAGCTGGGGTACTGTGGGCAAAAGGTAGCAGTGACTGAGCAAAAACGGCTTGTAGCCTAGCGAAGTCCTCACGACTGTTTAAAGTATTACGTTAAAACTAACAAGTGCACATTGAGAAATCCAGATCCCTTGGATCTGGTTTTCTCCCGGCTCCTTGACAAAGTAAAAACAAACTGTTAATAAAATACAGGATGGTTAGGCTCTTGCCCTCATGCACTGTAAATTATAAACTCAACACAGTCAGCCGCGAAGACAACCTAGGCTTCACTGAACCGAAACGAGTATGCAGGTTTATCGCTTAACCACTGCATCAAACAACAACTCGTAACACAGAAAAGCCTTACCCCAGTCTAGCATTACCTAGACCAGCAGAAAACAGGAATAATAATAATAACACACAGGGAAATGCATATACAAGTGCAACAAACATAAATCAATCCTATTCTAAGTTAACCTTTCCAAAATAGGCTATCTAATAGGCAAGTATCTCGTGAGAACTCAAGCGATAATACGTTGGCTGACTAGCTCTGCACCAACGGGACCATGGAAGTTAAACAGGGCAGGGAAAAGAGGAAATCAGAATGTAAGGTAGTAGAGAAAGTTCCCATCAGTCAGAAGAATATAAATAGTTAGCAAGGGAAATGAGAAGTCGCTCTGCCTAATGAGTTCTGATGAAAAAATGGCTAGACTTCCCTTTTATACCCAGCCCTCTAGTGAGCCCAACGTGAACTACTAAGGACCGCCCACTGACAACCATTACGTAATTTCTCTCTCTCCTCTGGGATACACAAAGGCTCCCCCTAGCACTGAGGGAGGGAGGAGTGCTAGTGAGTTAGGCCTACCTCCTGCCTGGCGTACCCACTGACACCTAACTGTGGCTGTTTCTCTTCCCATCATTACAAATAAGTTTTACACACAATACTTATAACTAATGATATAAAATAGAACTCGTTGACTCAGATGAAAACAAAATACATATTCATAATACTTATAGTACAACGGCTCACACGAACTAAGTTAGGAAACTCTTCATAGACTACAGCCAAAGTTCCTGCCCTGACGATCCTAGCGAGAGTGGGGCATGACTAGGCGTTCTGTACAGCATGCTCACACGTGGACATGCGTCACACCTCCCCCAAGATTTTACTCGCTCAACCCTGAGCTAAAATATGACAAACACAGAACCCCATCAAGCCCCCCACACCCAGCGACCGCATGGCACTAAAACAAAGCAGAGTTTATCACCAAAACACATCTTATTTAAAAAAAAAAAATCACATTTTATAACTCCTCCCAACAATAGCAAAAAGACACAATATCATGCTCCCAGAGCGAGCTTACAGCAGCTCAGCCGTTTGATAGTTCGTGGACTACTCAAACTCTATAGGCTATGACAAACTTATACGATTACCTATATCAAAAGAAAGAGTTTTTATATGATTTTTTATATTTTAATATGTTTTTCCCGGCTGCACTATAAGGGCAGCCTATTTTCCTCCACTCAAACCCACACACCTGTGATAGCCTACGACTGATCATCCACCCTTGATAAACAATCCGCGATCACATTGTCACATCCAGCAATATGACGGATGTCCAGGTTATACTCCTGCAACATCAAAGACCACCTGGTCAGTCTCATATTGCGATTGTGAAATTGATTCAGGAATCTCAAAGGGTGATGATCAGTGTAGATAACCACGACTGGGCCATAGGCTGGAACATACACCTCAAAGTGCCTGAGCGACAGCACAATCGCCAGTAATTCCTTTCCTATTGTAGAATAGTTCTTTTGTGCAGCATTGAACTTCTTAGAAAAGAAACTTACTGGGTGTTCCACACCTTCATTGTCTGTCTGTAGCAAGACGGCACCAGCCCCTACACCACTAGCATCTGTTGCCAGCTGAAAAGGCCTGTTAAAGTCTGGGGCCCTGAGTATCGGGTGAGTACATAGCAAATGTTTCACCAAAGTGAAAGCCTTTTCACACTCAGGTGCCCACAAAAACTTTTTGTCTTTAGATAACAAATCTGTGAGAGGTGCCAACACCGTTGAGTAACCTTTTATGAAGCGTCTGTAGTAGCCTATCATACCCAAGAATCTCATAACCTGCTTCTTGGTTGTTGGGTGCGGAACTTTATTGATAGCCTGTACCTTGTTCTGAGGAGGGCACACCTGTCCCCTTCCCACTACAAACCCAAGGTACTGCACAGTGGCTTTTACGAAGTCACACTTTGCCAAATTTACTACCAGACCTGCTTCACTAAGTTTCTGGAACAAGGTCTCAAGGTGCTCACAATGGCTCTCAAAGTCGTCATCATAAATGATTACATCGTCCAAATATACGGTGCAATTCGGAATGTCCTTTACAATTTCATTCATCAGGTTCTGAAACGTTGCTGGTGCATTCTTAAGTCCGTAAGGCATAAAATTGCATCGGTAGGTAGTCCCGTCCACAACAAAACCACATACCTCTTTAGCACACTCGGACAAAGGTACTTGCCAGTAATCTTTTTACTAAATCTACTTTAGACAAAAAACGAGCATTACCAATTTTGTCAACACTCATCAACCCGAGGAAGAGGATATGGGTTAGTTGGAGTCAAACCGTTTAACCTAAGGAAATCAATACAAAAGCGTACCTTGCCATCTGGCTTAGGCTGCAGTGTTACGGGGGAAGTCCACTTAACTGTGCCTTTCTCTATCAACCCTCTACCGAGCATATACTCCAACTCATCCCTCAGAGCTGGTAGTTTTATGTGGGGCACACGGTATGGGATTGACTTAAAGGGTATATGGTCCCCCACGTCAACATCATGCATAGCCTGAGTAGTGAGGCCTGGGTGTTCAGCAAATACAGTGGGGTATGAACCGAACAACTGACGGATAGCATCAAACTGCGGCTCAGGCAAATGAGCTATAGCCCCCGTCAGCCCTTAGGCTCGAGTTCCCCGCCCACTGATCCGCAGAAACATGTTGATCCCAGCTATCCTCCTCTGAAGCTTGACTGTCTCCCTCTCCTTCTCCACCACGGCCGCAACAAGCCAACACAGGGACAGTGAGAGGCTCAGAGGGGCGCCTCACATACTCTTTAATAAGGTTCACGTGACATAACTGGTTCTTTTTCCTCCTGTCTGGAGTGGCAACAAGGTAATCTAAGTCTGAAATTTTGTCTACAATTTTATAAGGTCCAGTGTACTTCGCAGAGAGGTGGTTACCAACCAAAGGCAAAAAATTAATACCTCTTGTCCTACAGTGAACTTCCGGAGCCTCACTTTGCGATCATACCTGTCCTTCATCAAAGCTTGTGATTCTGTCAAATTTCTACCTGCCATCTCCAGACTCTTAAGCATGCGCTCACGGCTTTCAAGCACATACTTTAATAATGGACAAGGCTGCACAGTCCCCTCCCAAATTTCTTTCAGCATGTTAAGGGGGCCCCTGACACGGTGTCCAAAAATCAGCTCGTTTGGACTAAATCCCAGGCTCTCACCAGGTACCTCCCGAGCAGCAAACAGCACATAAGGCAATCCAAGATCCCAATCCATACTGTTGTCAGCACAATAACACCTGAGCATGCTTTTAAGTGTAGCATGCCACCGCTCAAGCACCCCTTGACTCTCAGGGTGATACGCTGACGATACTACTGCTCGTATCCCATGCTGTTGCATTGTTTGCTTGAACATGTTGGAGGTGAAATTAGACCCCTGATCAGACTGAATCTCCTCCGGGTACCCGTACCTTGAGAAGTACCACAACAAGTTACTGACTACCGTCTTAGCCATTCCATTTTTCATAGGGTATGCATCGGGGTATCTAGTGGCAACATCCATTATGGTTAACAAAAATTTATTTCCAGCCTTAGTGGGAGGGAGTGGACCAACCATGTCAACAATAATTTTACTAAAGGGTGGCCCAATCACAGGAATAGGGTGTAACGGAGCCTTAGGAATAACTTGGTTCGGTTTCCCGACACGTTGACAAATATCACATGAGTTTATCCATGACTGCACATGAGACTTCATCCCCGGCCACCAAAACAATTTCCCCAAAGCCGCCACCGTTTTCTTGGCACCCAAATGTCCTGATAATGGAGAATCATGAGCCAACCTAAGCAAACTTTCCCTGCAGCCCTCTGGCACGACCAGCTGGTCAACTGTACCTGATCCGCCCTCCCAGTTCCTTTTAGGATTTTGATATCGGTGGTATAAAATTCCATTAAAGAAAAAAAAATCCCCTGCCTTTGCATCCCTATCTTCTTCTAACTCCACAGCCCCATTGGTACACTGCAAAACCTCTGGATCCTCTAATTGCAACTTTCGAATGTCTGTGGGAGCCAACATGTCTAACTGCTTGGTCAACAACTCATGCCCTCCCCCAACATCCAACTTAGACATCCGGTTGTCTCGCTGCAGGTAACGGTGCTGTTTCTGAGTCTCTGCCTCCTCCACTACTTTATCAACTGTGTTAGGCACTGGAGTTACAACAGACTCGGTCAAAGGTCCTGCTATTGGGTCTTTTGGGAGAGCCACTAGTTCTAAACTCTTCAAACTTTTCCCAGCCTTCCGCTTCTCCTTAATTCCGTTCCTCCGCTGTTCTGTGGCCTGGGAAATAGGCTGTGATACCTTAAATGCTTGGGAACAAGTTACCACACATGCCATCTGTTGGCGTTGACAACTCACTACCCACTCTTGTTCCTCCCTACTCACGTCGGCCGGCCTCTCGGCAACGACAAAGGGTGGAACTTCTAAAGTAGGCACCGCAAAGTCGTTGCCGAGAAGAAGGTCGACGCCCTCCACTGGCAATTTCTCAACGATCCCAACATCTAAGTCCTTAATCACACCATCAACTTCCAGCTCCACACAAACCAACGGGTATGACCTGGTCGCATTAATACCCTGAACAACAACCACCCATGCTGCATTAATTGGTCGCCCCGTGAAATTCTTCAAAAGTGTCTGTGAAGCTCCAGTATCACGCAAAACTTCCACCTTATGCTGGCAACCCGCCCAACTTACCCTACCGGTCCCTCTATGGGCGCAAAAGACATCACGGACAGGGGACGAGCCTTCCTGAGTCTTATACATAGCCTGTGACCCTGCCGCTGGCAAACTACCCTGGGTAAATCCAGACGACATTTCAGCCACACCTATACTGCGCACCAAAGACACGGCTGCAGTTGGCGGCTTACTAGGACAAGATTTTGCATAATGCCCCTTCTTTCTACAATGAAAACATTCCACTTCCCCTATCGGTCTCTTCCGATAAGGGGCGGAGTTCTGACCCTTCTGTAATGGGACGGCTGTAGTCTTTGGTTCAGTCCTGGTATCTTGGCTTTTAAACTGAGGTTTATATCTATAGTGATTGTCCTGAGCTCGAGGGTTTGGAGTATCGCGCCCCTTGGGAACTGCATCAACACGCTTTACAGATTCACATCCCCTGATTAGCGACAACCTGAGGTCAGCCATCTCAGCTGCCTCTTGAAGAGTTCTTGAGTTCTTTTCTTTAATATTTAGTCATTTCTGCACCAGTACACTTATAAAACTGCTCGAGCAGAAATAGCTCAGTCAACTGTTCTGCCGTCTCAGCTTTCTCAGAACGTGTCCAGTTTTTAAGTGCATCTTTTAAGTCCCGGGCATGTTCAAGAAAGGTCGCCTCCCTAGTCTTTGTAACACCCCGAAACTTCAATCGATATGTTTCCGGTTGCAACTCGTATGCCTGTAGGACAGCTCTCTTCAATTCTGGGTAGTCAATGCAAGACTCTAAAGGCAGTGCATCATAAGCCTTCAGACCCTTACCCGTAAGTCTTGAGGAGACTAGAGCTGCCCACTTCTCTTCAGGCCAATTATGCTCCCTACACTTCTTCTCAAAACGATTAAAACATTCTGTGACTTCAGTTTCACTAAATACCGGCACCAATTTGACTAAGTGGGCTAAGGACTGTTCTCTTACTTGGCCCTCACGGCCCATCCGAGTCCCTGTCGACTCTGCACGAGTCTTATCTAAATCTAATTTAGCACAATATTTCTCTGAGTCGTACCTAAGCTCAGCCTCATGCCTCCTGGTCTCATCCTCCTGCCTCCTAACCTCAATCTCATGCCTCCTCGTCTCATCCTCCTGCCTCCTGGTCTCATCCTCCTGCTTCCTAGCCTCAATCTCCTGCTTCCTAGCCTCAATCTTAGCAAGCTCAAGTCTAAATACCATATCTGGAGACAGGCAGGAAGAGGGAGCTACCACTACTGAAGGAGGGGGGGCAAAAACTGGGGAACCACCACGTGCACCACCCGAGGGCACTCCAATCTGCCAATTCTCATCCCTCTGTGGGAGAGTGCTAACCTCCGGTAACTGAGTGGACGGCACTGTGGGAGTCGAGTGAGAGGGGATCTGGGGAGGAACCCCCCCAAATGCCCTCTCCTCCGAAACCCCATGTCGCCCACGAAACACCCAGGAAATCAGCTCCCCCTTGGACATCCCTGCTACATTGGAAATGCCCAAAACCTAGGCTATCAGGTGCAAGCCACAAACATCCACCCCAGTCAGCCTCTCCTCCGTCACGTGGTACCGCTTACTCACAAAAACTCTAGCATCCTCCTCACTGGTTACTAACGGCACACCTTCAAATGACATCTCTCGCTCATCGTCAGTGCTAATGCACGACATACTGAAGTCCACAAAAATATTCTCGAGACAAAAGTGTTAAACTTCCTATGCAAGCACTAATTACTAAATTAACTGGAGTCTCTTAATTTAAATGCTTTACTAATTGCCATACAACAAAAATATTCTTCAATATGCACGCTAAAATATAAACAAACAAATGTTGTACAACTCTGCAAAAATTTATACTGTTCACAAAATCCTAAGCAAGGTCGCCATTTGTTACGAACTGGCACTCGGGTACACAAGGGCTCTCAATCAGGACTCGAATACGGCTCGCTGCCACAACGGAAACGCACGATCCCAACCCCTGAGTACTGCCAGCCGAACAAAAAACACCAATACCCTCCAGAGTTCAATCTGCTATAACGGGGTATACAAGAACTCGGTACTAGTGTTCAACAACAGACTAATAAAGAGACAGGAATTATCTAGTCTGGTCAACAATCAAACAATGAAGTAAGAAACAACAACACCAAAGAATAGTGTTGGCCGAAGCCGAAGTAATCCACCCTTGACTATGAACTTAAGAAGTCCACCACCCTCTACTTCGGATCGGCACTATTACGTTACGTTAATTAATAGTCCTTAAGCATCGAGCAAGGAATCTTCTGAAAAAAGTTAGATGCTTCTCGGATGCTCGTAAGAAGTACGTATCGGATTTTGAACAGTAATTCAATAAGCAAAAACACTGACAATTAAATACTATTAAAGGCTTAAATTGGCATAAGAATAATTAAAAGAATATGCAATAGTAAACGGCAAACATTAAAAGGAAGTACTCCGCAAATGCAACGGCAATAGCCTACTCGGATTGTGCTCGTGGGCCACTAATCACTAAAGTAGCCAAGCTTGCAACACATGAAATCAATAGTGCATAAACAATATCATACATAAGGAAAGCTTCAATACTATTCTGTATCTACTAATCGAGTAAAGTCTAGCTGGAGTACTGTGGGCAAAAGGTAGCAGTGACTGAGCAAAAACGGCTTGTAGCCTAGCGAAGTCCTCACGACTGTTTAAAGTATTACGTTAAAACTAACAAGTGCACTTTGAGAAATCCAGATCCCTTGTATCTGGTTTTCTCCCGGCTCCTTGACAAAGTAAAAACAAACTGTTTATAAAATACAGGGTGGTTAGGCTCTTGCCCTCACACACTGTAAATTATAAACTCAACACAGTCAGCCGCGAAGACAACCTAGGCTTCACTGAACCGAAACGAGTATGCAGGTTTATCGCTTAACCACTG